>CABFVX010001300.1:57079-77361 GCA_902151425.1 Timema shepardi | reverse complement strand
GCCTAGCAACCAGCTACTGTTGCACGTGACCTCCCTACCACCCTCCACCCCCACCCCCCACTCTCTGTTCTTAAATAAAATCGGGCGATACAGTTGGGTGACACGTGATCAGGGGTGGATCCAGGTTGGGGAGGGGGGGAGTGAGCGATTGAAGTGATCACCCCTTCCCTTCTCTGAATCGAAATAATCAAAATTATTGAGACATATAACTCTCATGGCTGACTAACTGGGAAATTTAGTTACAAAATAACGCTTGAGACAAATAATTCATGGTAGTCCAGTTTTATGCCTTCTTAATTTAGCAACAGTGAATTTTTTTTTAATATATACATATTTATCTCTCAATTTGGTTCTGTTTTATTTAAATTGTGTTAAAACTGTTACATTGGTCTCAATCTAATGTTTTCTAAAGTATAATTTCAGAAAACTGCCCCTCGTCGCAACATCCGGTTTGAGTTGTATTATATACTAACGGTGAGGTGGGAGGGAACTAGAAAAAAAGGGCCCGTGAGTTTGTAGTTTTTATATCAAAACATTTCTTTGCCCAAAATAAATAAAATATTTCTCCAGTTATCAACGTTTGATTTAATTTCCTTCACATGGTGATATCAACAGTTGTTGAATATCTTGTCGAGGGCATCCTAGAATTTAATGACAATTTTTCATTCCATTTAAAAAGTCTCATCTAATGCCGCTATAATCGTGACAGATATTCAACAACTGTTGATATCACCATGCGAAGAACATTAAACTCTTATATTTCTACTGGAGCAATATTTGATTTGTTTTGACCAAAGTAGGTGACCTGGTGGTCTAGAGGCAAGGTGTCAAACTTCTGTGCCGGGGTCCGGGGTTCAATCCTCGGTCCCGGCACAGATTTATCTGATTGCCAAACCCTTCCTTCACCTCTGACAAGACATCTTGTGAATGTGAGGAATGCCAGGCCTCCACCGTGGTTCGGATCCCACGTTAAACTGTAGGTCCTCCATTTCATCTCACAATTACCCTACCATTACACATTAGCGTAAGTGCGTTTAACCCGAACGGGTAGTAAGACGCGGTGCTAATAATAATAATAATAATAATAATAATAATAATAATGTTTTGACCAAAGAAATTTTGCTATAAAAACTGAAAAAAACTGACCTTTCTTCACGCCCCTAACACTTCCACCTTGAGATAAGTTATATCCGTGGGGTAGATATGTTAAACCTGCTTCGGTGGCCGCACGGTCTAAGGAATTACTCTCGCAATAGACTAGACTGCCAATGACGGGGAATTTGGGGGGTTTAAATCCCGGTTGGATGTACTTAGGGTGGATTTTCCTTAGCGGTTTTCCAATCTCCCTCCACGTAAATGTTGATCCGCTTCCTCTAAATTCAACCTTCCTCATCCCTCATTAATAATTAGTACATAGTGCGTACAGGCTGAGCAGGTATTAAAACGCGGTGCTAAATAAAAATTATGTAAAAGAGCGGCTGACGTAGGACAGTGACAACTTTCAGGTCTTGCGTCACTACACCTCCATCTTGCGTCACTACACCTCCATCTTGCGTCACTACACCTCCATCATGTTCCTGGAGAAACAAGCAATCTTGTTTGCCATTTTGAAACATTGGTAGTCCAAGATTCTAATTTATAGTTTAAAATAAGATTTTGCTCCAGTTAGACTCCGGGCAATTTAAAATATATCCTGGAGGTTTCCGGGATATACAACATAGATCCAGGCGATCTCCGAGCTATATAACATACATCCACTAGGTCTCCGGGCTATATAACATATATCCACGAGGTCTCCGAGCTATATAACATATATCCACGAGGTCTCCGGGCTATATAACATATATCCACGAGGTCTCTGAGCTATATAACATATATCCATGTCTATGTGGTATCTAATATATAAGTGTATGATACATTGTAGAATAAACCGATTCCTCAGAATGCACTTAACTTGCTCCTCTTGTCTGTGTGTTCCAGAGCACCAAGAGGTTTGAGAAGAGGGGCCATATTGAAAGAGAGTGTCAGATTGTAGGACAGAGAGAGAGAGATAGAGAGAGGGTGCCGAGAAGAAGCCAGCGCGAGAGAAATGCCGGTGGGTGGCCGGGTGGCGGGAAAGATCGGCATAATCTCGTCGATACAGAACGGTCAGTACTCGAATCCAGACACGGACACTCCCTGGCAAAATGTAGTCACTACACCCCTACGGAGTTGACACAGCGCCGGTAAGAGCGGCACTTCCAGCTGAGGTACAGTCCGTCACGGGTGGTTGGATCCGGCCGGCACTTTTCTTGTGTCAGGGACAAACGTGCTTTTAGCTTCTTCTTCTTCTTCTTCTATGATTGACTGCCCAAAGAAAAATGTCCCACTGATGTTGGTTGGACGCGAACCTATAGCGCAGGGAGTTGCAAAAGGTTATGATATTTTTTAATGACGTTGCCTACTTGGTGATTTCAAAGTTATTTATCTAAGTGGGTTGCATCTTAGCTTGGATAACCTAGGCACTCAATGTACTTTGCATCATTAGCTTGAAGTGCTAGGCACTCAAAGTACTATGCATCCTAGCTTGAAGTGCTAGGCACTCAAAGTACTATGCATCCTAGCTTGAAGCACCTAGGAATTCAAAGTACTATGCATCCTAGCTTGAAACGCCTAGGTCCTCAAAGTACTTTGCATCCTAACTTGAAGCGCCTAGGCTCTCAAAGTACTTTGCATCCTAGCTTGAAGCACCTAGGCACTCAAAGTACTATGCATCCTAGCTTGAAGCACCTAGGCACTCAAAGTACTTTGCATCCAAACTTGAAGCGCCTAGGCACTCAAAGTACTATGCATCCTAGCTTGAAGCACCTAGGCACTCAAAGTACTTTGCATCCTAGCTTGAAGCACCTAGGCACTCAAAGTGCTTTGCATCCTAGCTTGAAGCACCTAGGCACTCAAAGTACTATGCATCCTAGCTTGATGCACCTAGGCACTCAAAGTACTTTGCATCCTAACTTGAAGCGCCTAGGCACTCAAAGTACTATGCATACTAGCTTGAAGTACCTAGGCACTCAAAGTACTATGCATCCTAGCTTGAAGTACCTAGGCACTTTAAGCACTGTCACGCTTAGACGCCATCTACTAAATAGAAAGAGAGGGAAGTAAATGAGCAGTCCATCCTGTGAGGGCTCTTTTTTATCCCTTCCATTCTTCCGTTGACGAATATACACTGTCTCACTACCTGGACAACATCCACTTGAATTTAAAAATTAGCTCTCTCTTGTTCCCTTCCATGGATAGACAAAATAGACAAATGCTAACACCGAATTTAATAATCTACATCCTGATAGGAAGATCCCTACTGGATATTTTCGTGAATAAACTAAATAACCTGAATCACGGACTGTCATTCCACCCTCCTACCCTAGCTATCACTCTAAACTCCCACCCTATTTATGTTTTAGTCAGATCTGCTACCAACGCTCACGTTGAGGCTATTTTTGACATGTTAAATGAACATTACCTTTATTAATTTAGTTGCTATACTTATATAAGTATTATTGGGTTTCAAAAATACTAGTATTAAGAACTAGCGATCCCGCACGGCGTTGCCCGTGACCCACTGTGTTATAAGAATTATGTAAGCCCCCTCACGCCCCCCTACCCCCGTCAACGCCTTTGGTGCCAGATTTCAAATGGAAACGTTATCCCTGAAACGTAATTCTAAATCAGATTAAAAATACTTTCTTTGGAAATTTGTTGAAAATAGCCTGGTTAAAAAGCTAATTAAGAATTTAAAAATCCTGCTTCGAGGTGCATTCGGACCCCCTCACGTACACCTATGTTAACAATTTCACAGCTTTGTGTGCCGTAGGTTTGGCTGGGCATCGCACACAAACAAACAAACAAACACTTCCTTTTATTATTATATAGGGTTCGATCCTCGGTCCCGGCAAAGATTTATCTGATTACCAAACCCTTCCTTCACCTCTGACATGACATCTTGTGAATGTGTGGAATGCCAGGTCTCCACCGTGGTTCGGATTCCACGTTAAACTGTAGGTCCTCCATTTCATCTCACAATCACCCTACCATTACACATTAGAATAAGTGCGTATAACCCGAACGGGTAGTAAGACGCGGCGCTATTAATAAAAATAATAATAATAATAAATTATTATATAGATAACTATTGCCTCGACATCGTTTATGATAAAACCATAATTGGTTTACTTGTCACACGTCTATCATATTTGACTGCGGAAAAAGTAAATATTCTTCTCGGCGTGCATCGTGGGTGGGGGGGGGGAGTTTAACGGAGGGAGAGGGGGGATTACAATCCACCGGGTTTTCACCCATACAAAGTCAACCCTGTACAAATTCTCTTCTCAAAAGAGTCGTCTCAAAGGATATACTTTCTATTTTTTTAAATTTAGCTTATCCCGGTTTTGGGTTGAATCATTCAAAAGGATACTTCTCTCATAAAGTTTATATATATATATATACAAGAGCAATAAACAAAAAATAAGCAAACATATTGTTCCCCCAATGATCTACCCTGTTAGTATAAAATCATAAAATGAGACAGAGTGTTTTGTTTTATTTTATTTATTTATTCGAAGTATTTAACGTGTATACTTTCTGAACCAAGTGATTATTATATCAGCAGACGAGAATTTTCTATGAGCTAGAGCGAAGGGACCTACCAATTTTGCTTCAAATGGTATTTTGATATACCTTCCAAGGTTTTTTTTTACATGCCACAATCGACACGGGAACAGCGGCTTTACTTTCCCCGTCCGAAGAAAGTTGTGCAACCGATTTGTATCGCTCAAGTGGGGGAAATTACGTCGACACAGCTTTGAACCCGTGTAAATATCTCACTCTGGGCTCGGAGAGGTCATTAATTAATATGTTTATCCTGTCTCTACACTTAGATAAGGGCCCCGGGTTTGATTCCCGGTATTGCCGCAAAATCTATAATTCTGTGAAATTTGTTGTTTCCCCTTTCACAGGGAGGAATTGACAGCCGGGGGGCCTGGTTGTTGCGTCTGTTCTAAATTTATGATAGTTTATAAGTCATGTGCTGATATATTCAGTTGATTCAGAAAGTTCACGTTAAATACCTCAAATAAATTATATTGAAAAAAAAATTAGACTAAATATGTTACGTTACAAGCTCATAAGGGAGGAGAAGGGGGGGGAGTACCGACGGTCGGATCCAGCCCAGACGGACTGTACCTTCTGAAGCCTATAGACTACGATGTTATTGTGATATTGTAAACACCTTAGTCCGAATGGCATGTGTCGATGATTGTGAGAGATGAATAAGGGGTCACCATGTTGAAAGACGGTGAGTGCATGATGGAATATAATTGATGTTTGAGTAGGCCTAGCTTACAGGACGGTTTTGCACCCACATTCTCTAGATAAGGAAACAAGAGTAAACATAACTGATTATGTTGTCGGCACGTCTTTTTAGGTTATTCGCTCATGTAATAATAGCGTTAACTTGCCAGGGATTATAATGGTTGAACTCATAGCAAACGTACCCGTATTTGCGTGTAGGGAGTGGAAAAACATTTTGGGGGGTCGGGGGGTAAATATCCTCAGCACACCCGACCGGGATTCGAACCTCAATCGCCCAGTCCATCATAAAGCCAGTCTAACACAATAGTGACGTCTTAGACTATTCGGTCATTGAAGTGACTCATACATAATTAAATACACAATTATCTGTCCTTAAATACCAATGATGAAGGAGGGTGCAGTTCTAATCTTGGTAGGCTGTACAAGGGTGTTTTTTTCATAAGCGGTCTTCCCATCTCCTCTCACGCAAATGCGGGTACATTTAGTTTCCCTCCACTCCATACCATTAATATAAATACGTAGATAGGCCTGGTGGGTAGTTAAGACGGGAAGCCAAAGATTATTAATTGATTTGTCCATTAACTCAACAACATAAGTAATTACTTAAAGGATTATAAAACTTTAAAATGAGTTTAATAATTTTTAAACAGCTTCGGTGGCCGCATGACCTAAGGTGCTACTCTCACAGTGGACTATACTGCCGACGACAGGGAGATCAAGGTTCGAATCTAGGCTGGGTGTACTGAGAGTGGATTTTTACAAAATGATTTTCCACACAAAGACAGTTACTCTTACTCTAAAGATAATTTTCCTATAATACCTAAAACTATAAGTGTAATTAGTACATAGTCTAGCCCAAACAGGTAGTAAGACATGATGATAAAAAAAAAACATTTTCTTAGGAATTCAACCAATATCACCGTGCCATCCATATGTGGTTGACGTTATATTAGTCTAGAAATAGAGTTATAATTTTAATAAATGTGAATTTAAGTAATAAAATGCATCAAGTTTATTATTTTCCATTAACAACACAAACAAAACCAACTATTATTTTTTAATCTATAACTATATCTAAGGCCGGGCTTACATTGGTATAGTAAATGGGTTCGTTACTTGTACAAGAAGCTGACCTGACTACTCTTCTTTCCTTGACTCTTAGATAGTTGTACAAGAAGCTGACCTGACTACTCTTCTTTCCCGGATTCTTAGATACTTGTACAAGAAGCTAATCTGACTAGTCTACTTTCCTCTGACTCTTAGATACTTGTACAAGAAGCTGATCTGACTACTCTTCTTTACCTGACTCTTAGATAGATACTTGTACAAGAAGCTGACTTGACTAGTCTTCTTTACCTGACTCTTAGATACTTGTACAAGAAGCTGACCTGACTACTCTTCTTTACCTGACTCTTAGATACTTGTACAAGAAGCTGACCTGACTACTCTTCTTTCCCTGACTCGGGGCAAGTAGCTGTCTACACATAAAAATTGTTTTTACCTTGCTAGTACCAGTTGTGACATCGTAGAAAGAGGATGAATCCTTTTTTTTTGTGGTCATCTTTCTCGTTATTTAAAATGCATTTCTTATAAAAATTGTCTAAAAAGCTACAATGAAAGGAGCATCACCCCTTCTTTTGAAGGAACTCTCAATGAAGGATTCTCAAGAATATAGGTTGTGTGTTAGTTTTAACTCATGAAAGATTCGAAACCTTGATTAAATTGATTTCACCTGTATTCCAGTGGTCTGACACAACTTTTAGAGTTAAAATACAGGTTCGGGCTAAGCTAGAAGTCACGCTTAACTTCCTAGAAACTAGTTCAGAGCTTTAACAAACAAATAATACAAAAATCGGCGCAGGATAAACCAAAAATCTCTAACTAAAAATATATTCGTACAAAATGACACTTGCACTCTCCGACTATCTAGAAGATACTGACAGGTAAGTGTTTACATTGGGCTAGTTCAGAGGGTAGTTTATGGGACAGTGAAAAATGCGGGTGGTGGGGGAATGACAGTGGTAAGTAAATACAGTAGCCCCGTGGCTTCTTTGGTGCTGATTGACAGCTCACAGCTGAATTCTGACAGTCAGCATTTAGGTATATACCTAAATTTTGACTGTCAGAAGTGACAGCTGTTAAACACATGTTTTTGCAGATCATATGGTTCGGCGTAGGGATACATAATTTGGTCTGGTAACTTTTCAAAGGTTTTAGCTGTCAGCTGTGAACTGTCAGTCAGCACCAAAGAAGTCATGGGGCTACTGTAGTTTGGGAAGCTATTCACTTTCTCGTCCTTATTGTTGATACAGGTACCGGTACTAGTACTTTCCTATGCGGTTTACACCTGATTAGTAGCTTCCTTGTAAGTTAGTGGTAACTAACTCGTTTACTATACCAATGTATACGCCGATTTATTAAAGATGTAACTTACTGCTGCGATGAAGTTAAAAAAATATTCTTAAATCAAGGTAAATATTTAGTCCAGCTACAATAAAACCGAACCTTATCTTCTTTTTTGTATTATTTATATATATGGAATAGATTAGGAAATTATAATATAATGTCCTAATCTGTGTGTGTTCGCAACTTCTAGAAGACTCTAGATGACCTTGAAAACAGAAACTTTTCACTTTTTTAGTATAGACCACAGGATAGAACCTAACGGAGTCATATTTTCGATTTTCAGTTATTATTACATTTTATTTAACAAAAATATTATTAATTCAGTTCACTTTCACTTTATCTATTTAAATTCAATAGCCGACATAAATATACTTTTTTTTACATATAAAGCCCAAACTTCCATGCGCTTTTCAATTTTAAGGCTAGGTATGGTTAAGTTGTTTAGTATTGTGATCAATCTTTCGTAAACAGGCCTAAAAAACTAGTATTTAAATAATACACCAAGTGTTCTCAAATGAATGTTTCTCGTTGATTTTCGTCTTTGAATTATTTAACTTAAATCTCCGTTAACTTCTTCAAGTTTTCCACTGCCATTAAAGTATTCAGCTTTGCTTTAAGTTGGTCACTTATATCACTCATTCAGACTAATTTAAGAGCCGTGTGGAGATCGGGAGTTTAAGGTGGGGATGAAAAGGGACTCATGTGAAGGTCAGTATTTTTTGCAGTTTTCGTAATAAACATTTCTTTGACAAAATAAATCAACCCTTGCTCAAAAAAAAAACCAGTTTAATTTTCTCGACATGGTGATATGAACAGTTGTTGAATCTCTGTTATGAGCATAGCGACATTAGGTGACAAGCTTTTAAATGAAGAGGAAAAGCTGTCTTTAAATTCCAGGACACCCTTGACAGATACTCAACAATTGTTGATATCACCACGTGAAGTAAGTTAAAATCTATATTTCTACAGGAGAATTATTTCATCTGTTTTGCATTTTGTTCATAGTGATATTAAACTTTATCTAAAGTTTTGTTTGATTTTAAAATTGTAAAGAAGGTATTTGGCTGAAATTCTATTATTATGATATTCTCTTAACTTGAAGGTATAAAATAATGGCAGTTAAGTTAATATGTTTAAAAGAAAATTACCAATGCAGCCATAACTAGCTAAAGTGCTTTTGGAATTATTTTCTAAAATAGTAATGTTATGATATGATTAAAAATGTGTACACATTTAAAAAAATTTAATATTAATTTGTTCACTATTTTGTCTACATAATGTTTCACATATTTTTTATTTTTTTGCTTACAGCCCAGTAGAAATTTGAATCCTTATCTAGAGAAAGGAAGAGACATCATATTGACACCCCTGTTCGTTTTAATAATGGTCCAAGAGGCAGGGGTGGGCAGCGTCTAAGAAGGGCTGGTATCCCCCATCCCCTTTCACTATTATATTTCAAAGTCGACCCCCCCCCTCTCCCCTTCAAAAAATACCCTAGGAGAGGATGCCTGTTGGTGGGCGAGTTTTCGGAAAGATCGGCTACGTAAACCACATAAATCAGGGTAAGAACAAAAAAAAGTAATAGTAGTTTTTTTTTTTAAATAAAGGCCAATTGATTTGTTCCCATGTGTTGGCTAAAGCTCGCTGCCGCAAATACCCTGCCTCCTGCATCATATGTACCTTGCCAAACTCCTGAGACAAAATGTTAACTCCTATAGTCTTGTTCATCTTAACTTGGTTAATTGATCGTGTGTTTCTATCCTTCATCATCTGTCGCAACCTATCTTTGTCAATGTGTTGTGTCTTTTAAACTGCAGTGAATATGCTATCAAATAAAACAATTATTTACTGCATGTGTATATAACATTAAAATAAATATATTTATAATTTTTTTTTTGCACAAAAAAAATATATTGTATAACGCATGATATTATGTTTAGGCTAAGATGAAACACACTATATTATTTATGTATTTTTCCAACAGAGTTGCTTCAAAAGAAACCGTTGGAGAGGGGTATTTGAAAGATTAATGTTTTTTAAATAAAAAATGTATAGGTCTATAAACATATTCATTGAATTTCAGAATACATACAGTCATAAAAAAATATCTCTCGCATGAATCTTAGTTGTTTTTTTAATTTAGTGGCCACAAGAAATAAGAATTATCGAATGGATCGATATTTTAATGTAACATTAAACCTTATTTTTTTCGATATCTCCGAATAAGGTATTGTTGAACCTTAGGCAAAGACAAAATAAAAATAGATGAAGGCCACACATCGTATCGTGTATTTAGTCGTATATATTTTCCTTTTCTGTGTTGATAGCTAATGATTTAACATAACGAGTAAAAGTTTTAGTATTTTAAAATGATGAATCAGTTTGTTATCACAAAGTATTCGTTTGCACATCATAAAGCACCAACGTGTAGCATGGACTTGTTTATGTATAATTGAGACATTGGTTGTTGTTTGTAAAATACGTTGAATTGAATTTGATTGTGCATAAAACAAATTGATGTATACATCTATATCAGCATTAACAAATCTGATTTTAATATAGATTTGCAAATAAGGTTGTTTTGTTGTTTATTTTAAAATTTTGAATTTCTAGATTCAAACATTAAATCAAATTCGCAAGTTGAAAATGTGCGTTAATAGCATAAAAGTGCTCATCTTATTCTCTTTAATATGAAACTATACATTTTATATATAAATTATTTAATTAATATATTTATCTTATACCAAGAGGTAATAACATCCGTTAAATCCCTTTTAAATTTTAAGTTTACAGTCACAATGATCAATTGTTAGGGGCATAAAAACCTTTATGGGGCTAGCCTTTCATCGTGTGTTAAATATTTGTTAATACCAATATCACATAAATAATAATTAATTAGCATATAAATACTATTAAAGCAGATTTAACAAATAATGTAAGCAATTCTCAAGTGGCCGAATTAGGTTGTCTGGTATTCTGAGCCGATCGGGATGGTATATATATAATGGTTTTTCAATTTTCCTCCAGACAAATGCTGAAAATGTTTATTAAATTGCATCATCATTTAGGTTAAATCATTTTTTTTTTCATTTAGTACTTAATAATTTAAATTGACATTACTCCGCAGTATTTATTAAAAAATAAAATTCAAGTCATTAAACATCAGTGCGTGGCTTCAGAGGTATTTTAATCGCATTTAATTGATTTAAATTTAATCAACTTGTCTATTATATGAACGTAAAATAAACATAAAACTGCCTAATGTCGGATAAAAAAAACTATCATAAAAATAAAGCTGTGCTATCTCCCTGCTTTTAGGGCTTCAAGCTAAAGCATTAAAATATTTTAGTTTTTTATATTCTTTTTTTAAAAACAAATTACAATAGTTGATGGCAATATTTTTCAACAAAACCAGCAATAAAAATGTCAGATTTAAATTTTTTAGTGCATTAGTAGTTATCAATTGTAAAGATACTGTATTTTATTAAGTAAATATTTCAGTTCATCCAAAACAAAGAAACAAGAACAATTATTACATTTTAATGGTGTTATGAAACAAATAACCTAATGAGGTGTTATATTACTTTTTTATAGAAAAAACTTATATAATGAGGGGAGACATTCCAAATAAGGATCAAACATGATTATCTCACTTGTAATATACTGTAATAAAATGCCAAAAGTTTCTTGTTCGAGTCGTGTGGTCAGGTGTCTTTTATAAATTAAAATAAGTAGGCATAGACCCAAATGTAGTCAAAATAATAAGTTTGTATTTTTTTTGAACTTTATAATATATATTTAGTTTTGTAATAAAAGTTTATTTTATTAATAATGAGAGTATTTATTGTTGAATGTTAATGCCGAACAAATTGCTATGTTTATACTAATTAATTTATAACACGACTGCAATCGCATATAAGATGTAAATAACAAGTAAAAAATAATAATCATGGTCTGAGGGTTTCAATGGTAGAATATTGATATGATAAACCCAAAGAAATCGGATATCTATACCATCGTAATTAAATTTGTACTTTTCTAATTAAATTAATAACATATTACTATTTGGAGGTATGTTGAAAAAAAATATTATTTGTTAACGGTAGTTTATCGTACTAAATGTTATTTCAATGCATTGTAGATAATTTAAATAGCTAATAAAACATAATAATAATGATAATACACTTGTTACATGCGTTTATCTGAATTTATTTATTTATTTTGATAAGTTATATTGGATGGAATGATGTAAATTGTTATTATTCAGATTTATAGCATGCTACTGGCGTCCAGAAGTCGTGTTGTGAATGCGGCCTTACACTTGACGCTGTCAAAACACGACGCTGTGTCAATAATTGTTGTTGTGTTGTTGATTGATGTGAAATACTCATTACATTAACTGTACTGACCATATAGCTGATTGAGTGACCTTTAAATTAATTCTTGAGAGTTACAAACAGCAAGATTCCAATGTTTGGTCAGATTTATTTCAGGTTGCAAATAGTGTTGGTAAAAACTTGTTTTAATAACTAATATGAAACCCAATTCAAAAATATATAGTTTATATACCCACTTTAATGGTTGAATGATCTAAGGCTTCACTCGGCTTCGAATCCCTGCTGTGTGCACAAAGGATTTTTTTTTTTTCATTCTAATATTTTCCACTCTTTCTCTTCAAGAAAATGTGAGTACATTTATTTTAAAGTTAACCCTCTTTCGTTCCTAGTAGATTAGTGTACAACCCGAAAGGCTAGTCATATGCGGTGCCAAAAAAAAAAAAAGTGTGTGGTCTATTTTTACCTGTAAAAAAAATACTTTTAATTTCCAATAGAAACACAGTTTCGTTAGAAGCTTGTTAAAATGTTGTTCTAAAATTTAATAACAATAGATGATCAAAGTCTCTACCTTAAAACTATCAGTGAACTATCAGTGAACTATCAGTGAAGAAGGACTCAGAGTACAGGGCCAAAAACTTGGATAGTTCAATCGTGTAGTAAAGTGGAGCTTTGATCATATAGTCCCGGGTTTGATTCCAGTGTCTAGGTGCTATTTTTTAACTACTTAACAAAATAATTACTATGAATTAAATAGAAAAGTTATTATACAGGTTGGGGCCGAAACAATTAGACGATTAGTAACTTGAAAATTAACACTTTAATCACCCGCCTCGGTGGCGTCGTTAGCTAACGCGCTAGTCGTGTTAAGTTCAACTGCCAAGGACGGGGATATAGAGAGGTTCGAATCTCGGTCGGGTGAACTGAAGGTGGGTTGTTTTTTTTTCTAAATGGTTGTTCCACTCTCCCTCCACTCAAATGTGGAGTCCACTTCCTCTAATTCAACTTTCCCAATTCCTCGTCCGTTAGCGTAATTAGTAATTAAGCGTATAACATGAAAGGGTAGTAAAACGCGGTGCTTGAAAAAATAACACTTTTATTATTATTATTATTATTATTATTATTATTATTATTATTATTATTAGCACCGCGTCTTACTACCCGTTCGGGTTATACACACTTACGCTAATGTGTAATGGTAGGGTGATTGTGAGATGAAATGAAGGGCCTACAGCTTAACGTGGAATCCGAACCACGGATTCCCCACATTCACAAGATGTCTTGTCAGAGGGGAAGGAAGGGTTAGGTAATCAGATATATCTGTGCTGGGACCGAGGATTGAACCGCGGCCGCCAGCATAGAAGTCTGACACCTTACCCCTAGACCACCAGGTCACCAACACTTTAATTGAAAAGTAAATATTCACTAGCTCAATATAAGCAAGCGACCCTTTCTTCACTTTTTCACTTTTTGAAAATAATGTTAGCTCCGCCGAACGTCAGATAAACCTCAGCGCTTCGTCTATCACTTTTCCCAGCATAGATAGTCCAATCATTTCTGTCTCATCTTGTATTTATTAATTACGATTGAAGCTGCATCTGATATAATATTCTTTGGATTGAAAAATGACACCCGATATTTATATACGGCTCCAACCGTAAATTAACAAGTATAAAAACTTGGCTATCTAATTCATTTTGTGACATATGTTTGTACAAATTGTTGTACTACTGGAATAAAAAAAGCCCTCCCGAGTCGAAGATGACCGCGTAGGACCTCACCCAAATGTACATAAGGTGGGTTTTCCATCCCTCTATTAACGCTAATGCTGATTTAAAAATTTGCACGTGCATTTGCGTACGAGAAGAGTGAGAAACAATTAATGGCGGAAAAACACCTCAACCCACCGTGCCAAGATTTGAACCCGAACCTCACCCATCAGCAGAAGACCAAGACACTATGAGACTGGCACCTTTGTCCGCGCGCTCACCTGTGCGGGTCATAGCCGAGTGTATGCTTATAGAAATGGTGGGCTGATTATAAGTATTCGTATCAATTTGGTTTGTGGTTTTTGTGCATTCCGCCATATTTACACTTGTGGGGTGGAGATGCGTAAGGACAAGTTTTGAGTAAATGCACCCGCAGTTTCAGGTTGATAGAAAAAAAAATATTGTCGCTACGTTTTACGACCTGTTCGGGTTATGCGCTTCTGTACTAATTATTCTAATGGTTTTAGGGATTAAGGGATTATATTTATAGGAAATGTACCAACATTTACGTGGAGGAAGAGTGGAAACTATTTTGGAACCTGGATCTCCCCCGTCATCGGCAGTTTAGAGTACTGCGAGAGTAGCACCTTAGACCGCACGACCATCGAAGTGGGTTTTAACAACTATTGATATCAACACGGGAAGAAAATTAAACTAAGTTTCTACTTGAACAATATTTTGCTCAAGCCCAAAAAAAAATATGCTTTCCTATATTTTTTTAAAAAAAAGCACTGAATTTAACTCGCGCTCTCGACACTCCAAACTTACGTTTTTCGTTTATTTATTTCTAAAACATCGCAAAGACAAGAAATAAATTCGACCTACATGGGAATAAAAATGAAAAAACATCCCGCGAAAACACCAGTTCTTCTCGCGATTGTTTTTTCTTGTCACGTCCGTCAGTTCTGTCGGTCCGCCGCTGATTCACTTTAGGGCGCTGCTGTCGACCTCCCAGAGACCTTCAATGCCAAACTCTTGGCGCGCACAAGAATATAGAATCGTTCAGTTGTTATTTTTCGAAAATAAAGGGGGGGGGGAGAAAAAAGGGTTTGACAAGGTCACTCACGTCGAAATAGCGAACGTGTGAACTTTGGGAGCTACGGTTCAATTACCGGGCAGTAGTTTTCTTGGGGTATTTTTTTTTTGTATGCCCTTTCCTACCACCCACCCGGGAGGTCCATATTTAACTTCATAAATAGGTTAAGGATGAGGAACATAGAATTTAAAGGAAAAGTGGATTGGAAAAATACTTTTTTTTTTGCAATACACCCAACCGGTATCCGAACCCCGACCTCTCCTGTCACTATCAAACCATACCAGACGTGAATGACGCCTTGACCGAAAGAGTCGACTCGTCCGCGTCGCTGACTGGTCGAACGAGGCTTTCTCCACAGAAGCAGTGTTGCCAACCCTAGTACCCTACAAATCAGTAGCAATAGCCTCAAAAATTCAGTAGATGTATATAAAGTGGTGATACATTATTATTATTAATTATTTTATTGAACGTAGGTGATATTACTCACCTGTGTTACTCCTCCTTCCTTTAACATGTTGGTGACCTGGCGGTCTAGGGGTAAGATTTCCGACTTCTGTGCTGGCGGCCGGGGTTCAATCCTCGGTCCCGACACAGATTTATCTGATTACCAAACACTTCCTTCACCTCTGACAAGACGTCTTGTGAATGTGAGGAATGCCAGGCCTCCACCGTGGTTCGGATCCCACGTTAAACTGTAGGTCCTTCATTTCATCCCACAATCACCCTACCATTACACATTAGCGTAAGTGCGTATAACCCGAACGGGTAGTAAGACGTGGTGCTGATAATGAATGATGATTTAACATGTTTTTTTTCTTCTTTGCTATCAAACTCAGTGGTCTTGGGGTAATGTTATCACCTCAGGACCCGATGTTCTTGGGTTCAAACCAAGCCGGAGTCAAAGAATCTTTCTTGAGCGATAACAATCCGTAGCACAACTTCCTTCGGATGGGGAAGTAAAGCTGTCGGTCCCCTATGTCAATTGTGGCATGTAAAATAACCTTGTGAGTATGTGAAAATACCTTTCCCGGCGAAATTGGTAGATCCGTTTGATCTCGCTCATAGAAATTATCGTGAGCTGATATAATCAGTAGGCTCAGAGAGTGGACGTAAGGTACTGTGCCTAAAATAACTTACAATAAAAAAAATCTATGTCTATGATCAGTGCTTCATGGTTTGAGTGTCCGGAAGTACGTGCTACACTAGCTAGAGAAAATAAGCTGTTACAAATTGTGTTGTTTTAAAGTGAGTGGATTTCTTCAGACTAGTGTAGTAGCGCCTTCCTGTCTATTCACTGTGACAGCCAAATTCTTGGAAGAGGGGTAAGCTTACAAGGTTGTTTTTTTTTAAATTGTCAAGCTACAAAGCTGCGTAGAAGCTTTTCCCTCCCACTTAAACCACCCCCTCTACCCCTCCTCTCCAACCCGTCGCAACATTTCAAAAAGCCAATGAGTGAAGTTGACAGCATACGAACATATCAGTAGATTTGTTAATTTTATTTGAATTAATCAGTAGATCAGTAGAAAAGTTAAAAATCAGTAAGGTTGGCAACACTACACAGAAGAGCCCGGGCATGGGGTGGGCACTCTTATAGGACTAGCTGATCTCGTAAACTAGTTTGGGGCACTACCGCCAGGAGCAGCTTGCAATGACGTCACACAGAGATACGCATGCGTGGACGTAAAGTCCATAGAAAAGGAAGTGTGTAGTCTTTGTGAAATTCGCCATTACTGTTTTCTTAGCAATTTGTCGTTTATTTTGAAAAAAGGAGCAGCTAGATTATTCTAGATTTTACATTTTATAACTGGGTTTATTTATAAAATAATTGATTTAGTTGCAATTGATTGAATTTGATATAAGAATTTATTAATTAACATTCCACAACATAAAATCCGTTTTGTTCTAAAGTGTAACGTCTCGCTTCGAATCTTTTATTTCGCGGCACTACCACCGCGAGCGCTAGCGTTGTGGCTGTACTTGCCAACGTTATAGAGTGGCGTTTACATACCTATCCCCTTTCTATGAGTCCGGTTCAACTCAAGGTTGCGACTATCGGCATATCAATTAATGATTATAGTAAGACACATAGGCAAGGGGGGGGGGAGAGGGTCATGGGGGAGGGAGGGCATATTCCTCGGACCTCAAAACATTGACTGATACTACAGTTAATTAAAATTAGCTCTCTTCAGTGGCTTAATGTTCTAGAAGGCGTTACTCCCGTGCTAGACTCGCCTGATGAATTAATATTAGCACCGCGTCTTACTACCCGTCCGGGTTGTACGCACTTACGCTAATGTGTAATGGTAGGGTGATTGTGAGATGAAATGGAGGACCTACAGTTTAACGTGGAATCCGAACCACGGCGGAGGCCTGGCATTCCCAACATTCACAAGATGTCTTGTCAGAGGTGAAGGAAGGGTTTGGTAATCAGATAAATATGTGCCAGGACCGAGGATTGAACCCCGGGCCCCCAGCACATAAGTCCGACACCTTACCGCTAGACCACCAGGTCACCCTCTTCTGCTGGGAAATAGGGAGATCGGGGTTCGAATCCTGATCGGTTCTACCGAGGGTTTTTTCCTACTAAATGGTTTGTCACACTCCTTCCACACAAATGCGGGTATAAGGCATATAAAATGCTTCTTTTTTCATCCCTATCTCTTTAGAGTCATATATTCGTATAACCCGAACAGGCTGTTCTAAGCGGTGATAAAAAATATATTAAAATACTCATTTCTAAAACACATAAATTAAAAATACAACTATGCTATTATTGAGTCTTAAATTGTAATAATTTTATTTATGAGTAATTCTAATCTTTGCTACATTAAACTTAAGAGGTCGTCAGCATTATAAGATGGTTTGATATATTGTGTGTCGGCTGAGTTTGACTATTTTCTTGGCTTGGAACATCATGAATCAAACAGTATGGACTTCAAATAACCACAAACTAATAATATCAAGGTTTTTTTCTCAATATTGGTTGTGTTTTTAGCACCACGTCTTACTACCCGTCCGGGCTGTATGCTTCAGTACTAATTATGTTAATGGATTAGGAAGGCTTAATTTAGAGAAAAAGCACCTCAATTTGTTTGGAGGGAGGGTGGAAAACCGTTTAGAAAAACCATCCTCAGTGCACCCGACCGGGATCGAAACACCAACTCCTCGTCTTTGGCGGTCTAGTCCAACACGGGACTAGCGCGTTAGACCACTTGGCAACTGAAGTGGGTTTCTCAATATTGTTAAAGTTTTGACTTGAGTGTTCTATGGTACAACCCCCCCCCCCCTCAACCCCGCAACCAACTCATCAACATACACCTCTCCCACCCTCACTTTCATCTTTCTTCTCTTCCCTTCCCCTTCCCACTTCCCTGAAACTTTATCCCAGACACGTGCCTTGCTTTGATAAGTTTACTAATGAAAAATTTAAAATAATAATAATAGCAAATAAAAGTACTTTGTAATATAACACCAAATAATATTAATAAAAAATTTGTCAACCCTCGAATAACGTTTTGAAACACGGGTAACGCCTAATGGAATACCCGACGTGACCGTGTACCACTTACAATCCACGCGGGTTGCCTATACATCAACAAACACTCGCCCTGGTACAAACACTGCGGCGATAAAAAATTTAATATCTCTTAATGTGAGTGTGTGTACAGTCGCGTTACAAACTAAAGTGTCATACGCCCCTGTGGCTGACTGTGTTTCCACTTTTGGTCAGTGCTTACAATAATTTGGTGATTTATTACATACAGAATGTACCGTCACATGTTAATACAAACACGTGTCCCACTTGAACTTGTTTTAAAGCTAAAGTACAGTAGCCCCATAGCTTCTTTGGTGCTGACTAACAGCTCACGGCTGACAGCTGATGGCTTTGAGAAGTTACTAGACCAAATTATGTATCCCTACGCTGAACCATATGATCTGCAAAAACATGTGTTTAGCATCTGTAACTTCCGACAGTCAAAATGTAGGTATATAACTAAATGTTTACTGTCAGAAGTCAGTTGTGAGCTGTCAGTCAGCACCAAAGAAGCTATGGGGCTACTGTATGTTTGTACGCCAGTAATTTGGAGTTGATTGACGCTACAGGAAGTGCGGAAAATGTCCACCGGCCTAAATGGCCACCTTCAGCCATCATGTCGTAGAATGTCGCATTCTTTCAAAAATACCAGGCATTTGGAATAACCCAAAGAACATACCTCATCAACAAAAATAAGAAGATATGGAAAAAGCTTGCTTATTAATTATTACTATTATTGTTAATATTATCATCATCACGCCTTACTACCCGTTCGGGTTATACGCACTTACGCTAATGTGTAATGGTAGGGTGATTGTGAGATGAAAATGGAGACCTACAGTTTAACGTGGGATCCGAACCACGGTGGAGGCCTGGCATTCCACACATTCACAAGTTGGGATTAATACGCGTCTTGTCAGAGGTGAAGGAAGGGTTTGGTAATCATATAAATCTGTGCTGGGACCGAGGATTGAACCCTGGACCACGAACACAGAAATCCCGACACATTACCCTTAGACCACCAGGTCAGCCTGCTTATTAATGAACGTATATGAATGCTAGAAAAATTTACTAGATCGGCTTTTACATATTCATACGTCAATTCATGTGATTTTTGTCTATCACTTATGATAGATATTATTAATACAAATAAAATACTTACTTAAATACTTATAATAAAATGTTATCAATGTTAGCTCGAAACTATTTTTTTATTTCCTAAAAGTTGCCCCAAATATCTATTCATGAGAAAATCAAGGTATAGTCGAGTTTCATCAAAGATATGGTTTTTTATTTGTTTTATTTTCTGCGCGCCCCTCGTAAATATCCGGGCCGTAACCAGAAACGTATGTGTGTAACAGGAAACGGGAGGGATTACAAATCTGTAAGGGCTCATGAGTAAATCTCCAAGGAATTTCTTTAACATTAAATTCCTCGTGAAGTGATTACATTTCTTAGAACCCAATTGGGCTTGAAGATGTTATGAATTTTATAAAAACCCAATAATCTTAATTTAGCCTTGACATTGAGTCGAAATATAAAAACCTAATGCTAATATTTTCTGGGGGGGTTAGAACCCCTCCTTTCTCCCCTCCCCCGTAACCCTCATTAGATAAAATGTTGTCTATTTTCAATTGGTGGACGCTAATAGTACGATTGTGGGTGTTTCGGGTGCTATAAATCATCCAAGTGAACATTAGAACTGTCCTAGTGTATCTTGTATCGTGCCGGCCCCAGAGAAAGATAATTAATCACAAACTCGCTATTGTGGGCTCTGTACTCCTTTCTATCTGCCTTCAAGTACGCCTCACAAGAGGGCGAGGGTATGTGTGTGTGTGTGTGTGTGTGTGTGT
>CABFVX010001300.1:12168-41433 GCA_902151425.1 Timema shepardi | reverse complement strand
GAATAATTTAATAGTAATCTATTATAACTCATTGATGTTGGGGTAAAGTGCTATCCTCGGGGCACAGTGATAATGGGGTCAAACCCAAAGTAAGTCAACGGATTTTTTTTTTAGTGATAAAAATTTGTAGCACAACTACCTTCGAAGGAGAAGTAAAGCCATCGGTTTCGTGTCGATTTTGGCACGTCAAAGATCCCTAGAAGGCATGTGTGAACATATATTTTCCAGCAAAATTGGTAGGCCATTTCACGATCACACATAAAAATTCAGTGTGGAAGGCAAAGGGGTAACACCTCACTCCCAGTACATGGGATGTCTACCAAATGATGCAGGCAGCACTAATAAGCCGAAGGGCTGATTGCATGCCAAACACAGGATGGATAGAATCACATTAAACAAACCTTGGGTTGTTGACTTAAGGATACCTTATAAAATTGACCTTTATTATTATAAAGTGTTCTGTCTTAATACAGGTCCATATTCCTTTTGTCAATGAATTTAGACCGCCAATGAACCCTGTTCTCTGCCTCCGCCTTCAGCTTCCCAGGTATTTTTATTTCCTAATCTAATATTTGAGCACTCCTTCCCAAGCTCTTTCCCTCAACCTTTCCTTCTATGATGTCGTGTAGAAGACAGTTCCTCCTAAGGATGTGTCCGATACAGTTTGATTTGTAACGAAGAATAATATTCAAAATTGTTCTCTTATCATCAACTCTTATTAAGACTTTTTCATTTGTCACCCTGTCTGTTCAACTGATCTTCTCAAGTTATCCTACATGGCTTTATTGATAATTCGAGTTTTTCGCATCATATTTCTAGTTCGTGCTAGATATATCAGCACTTATCTTAAAGCGAGGATGAAAAGCCATTAATGGGAAAACTCGCCCTCATCCCTAAAATACACCAGGCTAGGATTGAACCTTGGTCTCTTAAGTTAAAGTTGGGAATGCAAACCATTTCAACAAACCTGCTGATCGATGAGTTATTATAGCTTATATGGCTTGTAAAGTTATTTGTTAACAAATATCAAGATATAGGCCTGCATTAGACGTTCATAAATAGTATTGAACAATACAAGTTGTGTATTACTAGCTACCATCCATCTTGGACAACCATATATTTACACTAACAGGGTGATGATAAAGAATGGAAACGTTCTCCAATTTGCATAAATTTACTTATTTTTATTTATTTTACTACCCATTCGGGTTATACGCTTAAGTACTAATTACTATAATGGGTTATGAATTGGGAAGGTTGAATATAGAGGAAATGAACCCGAATTTGCGTGGAGGTAGTATGAAAAACCATTTAGTAAAACTACTCCCAGTTTACCCAAGTGATATTCGAACCTCGATCTTCCCGTCCTTGGCATTCTGGCTCAATACGAAACTAGCGCTTTGGCTAACTACGCCACCGAGGCGGGTGTATTTGAATAAATGAATAGTGTGAACTCCGTTAGTAAAAACACCCTGAGTAAGTCCAACCAGGATTCAAATCCCAACCTTTCTATCACTAAAAACCGAGAGTATTACAGGAGTGATGCCTTTAACCGTGTGACCATCGATATGGGTAATGGTAACAATAATGCAATAAACTAGCCAATAGCATTTAATTAAGTGCTACTCACTTAACTAATATTAATGACCAAACACGTGTTTTTTAAAAGCGAATATAGGAAAAATAAAATTCATATTTTTACTTATTTGAGTAACTGTTATTTAGGTGATTAAAACAGGATGGTGATAATCTAGTCACATTAAATAAAATTAATTAATTTTCTTTGTCAACTCCCTATGCTAAAAAGAATTAATTCAATTTTTTTTAACAAAAGCATTCGTTTAAATATGTAAATATCTCATTACTATTGTTATGGTTTGACTACAGTTATAGTGTGTTGTCATAATGCAAATATTATTGCCAATGTAATTTTGCTGGTAAGTATGTATTAAAATGTCAATAAGCTTATGACTATTGAAGGCGTTATTATAATTTTTTTTATAGCGTCTCACTACTAATTCTGTTCAGACGCACAATATTTTAGTCACACTTTAATACGGTAGGGATGAGTTATCTATAATTTGTAAGTGTATTCATATTTATGTGAAGAAGTGTTGGAGAAGGAATTAATTTAGGGATACCTGACCAGGATTTTAGCCCTAACCTACCCATAATCGGAAAAACCAGACTATATATATATATATATATATATATATGAGATTTGCATGAGCAAATGCTACAATACTTTAGGGGAGGTAGGCGGGTGTAAATGTAACATTTTTCTATAGTTAACGTTTTTTCCGGAGATCTCTTATGGGCGGCGGAAATGTGCAGGGGCAGGTAGGCAACTGGGATAACGAGGCGGCATACATTAATACAGTGACATGGGCATTTATTGTTAGTCGTTACACACGTGGTTATAAGATGACAACAGTGGTGGCTCGTAGCTAAAATTAGAGGGGGTGCTGCTCCAGAACATGTTTAGCCTTTGTTTTAAAATTGTGTAAAAGGAAAAAAAAAAACATGTATGAAAAGAAAATTTATTCAGGAACTTGATAAAATCTTAACCAAAAAAAATCAAACTATTTTACTTACTTTAACTTAAATTGTTAAAGTTCAAGCTTGATCTATTCATTTAAAAATGAAATCCATTCTCTTTGTTTTAATTTGCGCAAAAAGTTCAATAATTTTCTTCTTGATCTCTGGATGGCAATTGAGGAAATTTTTCCCTATTGAAAGTACCGCAAGCGCATTTAGTCTTTCTGTTAAATAAAAGAACCGAAGACCAATTAATCAAATAGAATAGCTGGAAGCAGAATAATAATCTAATTATACACTCTTCTACACTTTATCACATTCAAGAATATGGTACACGGTTTTAAGCACAACACACGCTGAGTAAAAAGAAAACTTCCTTTCACCATCACACCAGAGCCAGCACTGCGAGAGCAACAGTGCTCTCTCTACCTGGCAGTCCCGCCTTCCTCCCCACCCCTCTCCTATGTGCGCATGTGCACAACAGTAAAACACCACGTCACTGGCACTGTGAAGCGCAAAGTTCCATACAAAGATTTTTGTATCTTTTTCATAAACTGGGGGATGGCTACTGAAGTACTGACATTAAGCTTAAGGAATATATATTGTACTACAAAAATAAATAAGGAATCAAAGAAAAAAGGACTCATTATATTAAATGTTATCGATGTTATGAAGTGGAAATAGGGGGGTGCTGCAGTTCCGCAGTGCCTATACACGAGCCGCCACTGGATTACAAGTTCACGGTGACATGCATGCTGTGCTGCGCCGCGGTATGTTGCGACGAACACCTTCCATAGCTGAGTGGTGTGGTGGTGATATTGCCAAATCGCTTGTGTATGCCGTCACGATAAGGCGCGTAATTGACAATATCAACCCCACGCCACTCAGCTATGGAGGTGTTCGTCGTGACATGGTGGGCGACAGTTTGAACAGTTACGGTGACCTTGTAATCCAAAGGCCAGTAGTGCAATTAATGCCCATGTCGTTTTATTAATATATGTCACCTCACTATCCCAGTTGCCTATCTGCCCCCGAACAATTCCGTCGCCATTTTCACGTAGAAGGGACTTCCTCAGAACAAAAGGTCCTTCTATAAAACAAAAATGTACATTTACATCAGCCTACCTCCCCTAAAGTGTTGTAGCATTAGTTCATTTACACTCTGTATAGTCTATATTCTTTAATCTAGCACTGGGATTCATTAACCACTCATTACGATAGTGTGTTAGAAATGAGGAAGGGGGAATTAAGAGGAAGTGTGCCCGCATTTTACGTTGAAATAGATATAAAGGAAAACCATTAATTAAAAATCATCCTCAATATACCTGACTGGGATTCGAACGCCTACCTGAGACGTATGTAATAAATCTGGATAGGATATATCGTGTTAATGTATTACGTTTCATTGGGCAAGTTATAGAGATATAACCTTGAAACCAAAACCATTAAATCATTTAATTAATATAAAGATACCCTCACCTAATCATACATTCATTGTTTTAACTTATAGTATTTTTTTTTCTGAATGTGATTTTATATATATCGTCTACAACCTAGGACTTGCACGAAAATATCCAGTAGGAATATTCCTACCAGGATTTAGATTATAAAAGTTAATGGCAGCATATATCTATCTAGAATAAGAAAAAAGAAAAAGGTTATTTTGAAATGTAAATCATTATTGTCAGGTGCAAATAGTAGAGTGTTTATGCTCGTCAGAGAAAGAGAGGAAGTATTATCGGCAGGTAAACAAGAATACTAGCAGGGTGAACTGGTCATTCTCTTCCTTCTCTTTCTATTTCGTACATTGGCGTCTAAGTGTGATAGTGCTTAGACTGCTTAGGAGCATCGAGCTAAGATGCAATATGCTTCGCAGAATAACTTCGAATTAACCCAAGTAGGTTACGAGATAGACTAGATAGCTGATATATTGGCAATCAGATGTCGCGCTTAGGTTAAATATTGACAAAACCTTCAACAGTACACGAGTTTGTTGTTTACTGGAACGAACACAAAACTATGTTCTATGGCCCTATACATATATAGACTTGTACATAGTTTAAAAGTTGACATTTTTCCCTCTCAAAAGTACCACAATCCACATATTTCTGTTGATCATTGAGAGCTAAATATCCAGGAAACGAAAGTTAACTGTTATAGGAGCGTAGAGTGGATCTTTGTGAATAGAATGATGTCATTTAATAGTCACAACACACTGGTATAGGAGCGTAGAATGGATCTTTGGGAATAGAATGATGTCATTTAATAGTCACAACACACTGTTATAGGAGCGTAGAATGGATCTTTGTGAATAGAATGATGTCATTTAATAGTCACAACACACTGTTATAGGAGCGTAGAATGGATCTTTGTGAATAGAATGATGTCATTTAATAGTCACAACACACTGTTATAGGAGCGTAGAATGGATCTTTGTGAATAGAATGATGTCATTTAATAGTCACAACACACTGTTATAGGAGCGTAGAATGGATCTTTGTGAATAGAATGATGTCATTTAATAGTCACAACACACTGTTATAGGAGCGTAGAATGGATCTTTGTGAATAGAATGATGTCATTTAATAGTCACAACACACTGTTATAGGAGCGTAGAATGGATCTTTGTGAATAGAATGATGTCATTTAATAGTCACAACACACTGTTATAGGAGCGTAGAATGGATCTTTGTGAATAGAATGATGTCATTTAATAGTCACAACACACTGTTATAGGAGCGTAGAATGGATCTTTGTGAATAGAATGATGTCATTTAATAGTCACAACACACTGTTATAGGAGCGTAGAATGGATCTTTGTGAATAGAATGATGTCATTTAATAGTCACAACACACTGTTATAGGAGCGTAGAATGGATCTTTGTGAATAGAATGATGTCATTTAATAGTCACAACACACTGTTATAGGAGCGTAGAATGGATCTTTGTGAATAGAATGATGCCATTTAATAGTCACAATACACTGTTATAGGAGCGTGGAATGGATCTTTGGGAATATAATGATGTCATTTGATAGGGGGCGAGGGGTCACAACACGCCTTGTGTTGTCATTTATATGTTCCTCGTCTCTGTTTGTTCTCCTACTGTCAGACTGTTACGTCCGGGAACGTTATAAGCTCACTTTGTTTCTAGAGTTTAGTAATGTCTGCTTGACTATTCTAGCGACCTAAACTACAGCATCGCACGGTTCGATTATGTCTTGCCCTCGGCGAGCAGTCGATCCGTAACCAAATCAATTGTCCACCACGCCGCGTGGCAGCAGCACCAGCTTGAGTTTGGTTAAGGTAATTGACTGCCTCCCTCGTCCGGGGGTTGTTATATCCTCGACGGTGGGGGGAGTAGCAAGTTGGTGGTTGAGTGGAAAAGGGATCCAGTCTTGGATCTAGGGAACAATAGTTTCATCTCAGGTGTTACCTCAATATGGAGTTGTTTTCTTAACGTTATTAGATAGTTAAAATTTAACTGCACAATTTTAACTAAGTGTATATCCCCGGTCCCGGCACAGATTTATCTGATTACCAAACCCGTCCTTCCCCTCTGACAAGACATCTTGTGAATGTGGGGAATGCCAGGCCTCCACCGTGGTTCGGATTCCACGTTAAACTGTAGGTCCTCCATTTCCTCTCACAATCACCCTACCATTACACATTAGCGTAAGTGCGTATAACCCGAACGGGTAGTAAGACGCGGTGCTAATAATAATAATAATAATAATAATAATAAAACATCCTTAAAACAATGTTGGCGTTAACACACTTTTATATACTGTCATCTTTTCCGTAAATAGTCATTCAATGGTTTCAAATCATTACAGTTCAAGAGTTATAAGGGCTCAAACTTGCCATTTGATGCTTTTTATGCACCATTGTTGAGGTAAATTAATTTACAAGGATGAAATTTAGTATAATTATGCATTCATATGATATGTTCACAATTAAATATTTGTAATATTATCAATAATATAAATATAGAATACAATATGACAAGATTCATATTTTTATAAACGATGAATAAATACACCATTTTGGAATGTAATATTCGGATATTGGTCATTATTTGTGGGATTTGTGTCACAAGTTTCTGATTTTTACTCCCCCAGAGATCGATAGCTTAAGAATTGTAAAATTTGAGCGCCAAATATATGCAAAGTTTGGCATCACACGAGCGTGTGGCAAAGTTGTTTCTTCTCGAGGTATGACAGCTTGCGGACAAGAATTTTTCATCAATTTATGAAAGCGGCTTCAACATTTCATTTGGCGTGGAAAGGCAGAGCCGTGGGAACAAACGGTTATCTTCAAGAATCTTTAGTGTTTTTCAATTTTCTTTTCGGAAACGGTCTGTTCAAGAATAGAAGCATGTTTATTAAGTAATACTTTTTAGATAAACACCTCCTCTATCATTTTAACAGTGATCAAATATCGATAAAATTGACATTTTTTCGATAGAAAACTGCCAGCGTCCCAACAAAAAATATGAAAATGTAACAATTAATAAACATAGGTACATTATCTTAGAAGGGGTGTTGAAAATATAAACATAAAAATATCACTAGTTCCCGAGAAAACTGATGTTTCCAAACGTATGATTTTTCCCACAAGAGCTGTCCGGTAGCTAGCGCCATCTACGGTTTCCGTGATCCATCTGTTATGGTTGGCGCGGAAGGATACTTTGATCGGTTGTGAAGTCACGCCACGCCTTTCACCCTCCCGCCCTCCATATCAGAAAATAGGATTCAGACTTGCACTCTCGACAGGGCCAAGGGTCTTAACACCTTGGGTTGACACTTGCGGTAAGAGGTTTCGTTAATTAGATTAGACAAGTTGTAAAATGCATTTTATTTTATTGTCATCTGAAAAGTTCAAGTAATTACAAGAAAATTTATTCATTGGTATATTTCCCCCCTCTTTCAGCCGTAAAACGTGAGCAAAAAGATGTATGGCTCAATAAACTTAAACCCGATTCGGTGGAAGCATGGTCTAACGCGCTACTCTCATGGTGCACTAGACCACCGATGACGGGGAGATCAAAGTTCGAATCTCGGTCGGGTGGTGTGAGAGTAGATAGGTGTGTTACGTAAGAGACACAGTTCCCTCATAACAATGAAGGCCTGAATCAACCAAGATACTCAGAACACTCCACAATGAGTTTAAAATACATTCACGACCTTAGATGTGCTCTGATGGGACTGGTATGGTAATACTCTTAACCAGTGTATGGACGTGTTTTTTGAGGCACTGTTTCTTTCCATGTTGAGTTTTCTGTAGGTCAGCCACTGATTCTCCTCTAGACATGTTCATGTACATTTCTACTAGTATTAGAGTCGTCTCGTTGTGTTTCACGTCTGGGAGCTCATAATTCTGTAAATTGTCCAAGCTTGTGGTGTGTGCGGCGCTACTCTCCTAGTGGACTAGACCGCCGATGACGGGGGAGATCGATGATCGAATCTCGGTCGGATGTTTTTGGGGTGGTTTTTTCCACAGGATTGTTTTTCCACTCACCTTCCACGCAAATGTAGGTACACTTCCTCTAAATATAACATTACTAATCCCTAAAACCATCAGAGTTGTAAGAGGCCGTGCTTTGAAACAAAGTTGTTGTGGGCTCGATTTCATTATTCTTCTGTTTCCTCGGACATACGTGACAGCACGTCCACGAAGACTTTTTTCCTCCTCTTCTTATATATTATTATTATTAGCACCGCGTCTTACTACCCGTTCGGGTTATACGCACTTACTCTAATGTGTAATGGTAGAGTGATTGTGAGATGAAATGGAGGACCTATAATTTAACGTGGGATCCGAACCACGGTGGAGGCCTGGCATTCCTCACATTCACAAGATGTCTTGTCAGAGGTGAAGGAAGGGTTTGGTAATCAGATAAATCTGTGCCGGGACCGGGGATTAAACCTCGGACCCCCAGCACAGAAGTCTGACACCTTACCCCTAGACCACCAGGCCACCATTTCCCGATAGTAGCCGTATAGTTTATTCAGAGATGATATCCAGTTTAGATTCGTGTCCCGCCTGTGATGGTTTCTGTTGTAACCTGACATACTGTGTGGGTTTAGCGGAAGCGCTCTAACGAACCGTCACTCTGAACACATTTCACTTCCGATAACTCGTCCCCCTACGTCATCATCCTCCCCCAAAGGTCGAGAGCATTAGGGTTGCTGAGAGAGGAGCAAGTCAAATAGCGCCGTCTGTCTGCGCGTGGAAGGAATATTTAACTAAACCTTGGCGTCAGTTTGTTTCCCCGTGCTCTTCCGGGGTTATCCGTGTGTTGATCACCATAGAGAAGGGGATAGGTACAGAAACGCCACTCTAAATGTTGGCGGGTGGAACCACATCGCTAGCGCTCGCAGCGTTAGTGCCGCAAACTAAAAGATTCAAAGCGGAGACGTTACACTTGTAACACCCCCTATTTTAAATGGCGGAATGTTAATTAATCATTTATTATATCAAATTCAATCAAATGTAACTAAATTGATTATTTTATAAATAAACCACGTTATAAAATGTAAAATCTAGAAAATTTAGCTAAACTTATTTTTTAGTTATCTTATTATTATTATTATTATTATTTAAATTGACTCAAGTGATGAACTGTTTGTTACTAGAGCTGCTAAACGAGGGAGCGGGGGGGGGGGAGGAGCTTACACCCACATCCTCTGCTACAGAAACACTTGTCCTACATCCCATTTGACCATCTGAGGCATTCTAAACAACAGGACGACTTTATACATAGCCTATAAAATCTTCGGTGTCATTAAATTTTAAACTCATAGTTAAAGCAAAAAAAAAATAGCTCAATGTGCTTTTCGAATTAACAACCGATACTTTGGTGGCCGCGTGGTCTAACGCGCTACTCTCGCGGTAAACTATACCGCCAATAACGAGGTGGTCGAGGTTCGAATTTCAGTCAGGTGTAGTGAGGGAGATTTTCTTAAATGTTTTTCCACTCTCCTTCCAATCAAATGCGGGTATACTTCCTCTAAATTCAACCTTCCTCATTTATAACGCATCAGAGTAATTAGTAGGCCTATATAGGCATATAACCTGAAGCGGTAGTGAGAAGCAGTGCTTAAGGCCGAGCCTACCCATAAATGCATTTTTATAAAAAAAAATGTTTTAAAAAAAATATGTAATAATTCAACATTGTTGTTTTTTTATTTATTTTAGTAACATATCTGGGCATCTTTCATAATTCTTATGGAATTTTCAAACTATGATAAAAATAGTAATTGAAATATTTTCGTTAAAATGTTTCCATTTCAATGCATTTTAAATAGGAAAACCGAAATTATTAATAGATTTATTTTCTCTGTACAATTAAGTTAGAGTGTTTGTTTATAACATATTAGTTAATGAATAACACGACAAGCACGTTAGCCAACAACGTCACCGAGGCGGGTAAAAACACTAATAAAAATAGTAAAATGTTATCTATGTTGGCCGCAAAAAAAAAATGTGTTGAAACTTTCTTCAAATGTCTATTTATATTATTTTTTTAATCCATGCATAGTTTTGTTTATAACTCATTAAAATCTAAAATAATGAGTTTTGTTTTTGTGATGTTTTTATCAGTTTTCAGACCGGGCGAAAAATCTGGGCTGAGATTTTTTTTTATTCCCCAGGGTGGATCCTTTCATTATTCTCTTATCTTATTTCTAGGACGCAGTCACAATGGAATCAACGAAGAGATCATTTGGGTTAGCATCGGAATGGGCATCACCATCGCTATCCTAATAACCATCGCGCTGTGTTACATCATGCGCGAGAAATGTAAGAAACGCAACGAGTACTACATCACCGCTTAGTGGGTGCGCGCACGTCTAGACATGGCAACAGCGCAGTCTGGCAACAGTGCATGGCAACAAGTCGTCACCAGGGACGACGCGTCGATAGACATCAAGAACGAACCATGAGGTGGAACAGACACGCAAACACGTGATTTGTTGGAAGACGTTTCATTCGAGGAGGGTGTAACAGAATTCGAAATTTTAGAAAACAAAATTCAAAATTCTTTTTTCTTTTCTTGTACCTCCTCTTATACAATACAACGAAATTTTCGTGTGTTTCTTCATGATGTGTCAGTAATTAATGTTTAATTTCAAAAATTATTAAAAAATATTGTTTAATAGGTCAACTTTTGTTTGTTGTAAATTATTTAAAACTAAAAACATGTGTTTGAGAAAATTGTATGATTTCCATAGATAGATATATTTGTTAGTTTTTATATCACAATGATTCTTAACATTAGATACTAAACCATAGAGTATATACTAAACAGAATGGCTAATTTATTTATTGTTTTATGAAAAACATCAAATTAATAATAATAATAATAAATATAATTAAATAAAATACCATGACAACATTTTATACTCATACATATAAATGACGTCTTGTCTTTAAATTTTGAAATTACCTTGCTTTTATCATTTTAAAGCAGGAGAAGAAAAGAAAGAACTTTCCCATCACTAGTTACGTGAAACATATTTCCAAAGATATGCCATGTTTGAGCGTCTATTTCTGGCATAATCAATACAATTTGTACTATATATCTCGGTATTTTACATGTACTTTCTTACTCAGTGTTGTATCAACACATGGTTTGTAAGATCACTTCGCCTGGGTTGACTAATATCGCACAACAAAATCCTCGAGTAAAGAATATTAATATTCAAACAAAGGTCGAAGCTATATACAGATTATAGCCTATAGTTTTTTCATCAATGAGAATAAAATGAGGATCTTTTAAACTAATAGTCGGCCTTCCACTCTAATCCGCCAAAGATATGGGTAGTTTGGTTGCTGATTTGGTTTGAACTACAGCATTTAATTAAAGTGTGGTCGTAGGAGACGCGAGAAAGGGTCAGTGTTTCTGCAGTTTCTATAGCAAAAATTATTTGGTCAAAACAAGTCGAATATTATTATTATTATTATTATTATTATTATTATTATTATTATTATTAGCACCACGTCTTACTAGCCGTTCGGGTTATACGCACTTACGCTAATGTGTAATGGTAGGGTGATTGTGAGATGAAATGGAGGACCTACAGTTTAACGTGGAATCCGAACCACGGTGGAGGCCTGGCATTCCACACATTCACAAGATGTCTTGTCAGAGGTGAAGGAAGGGTTTGGTAATCAGATAAATCTGTGCCGGGACCTGGGATTGAACCCCGGCCGCCAGCACAGATGCCTGACACCTTACCCCTAGACCGCCAGGTCATCCTAAGTCAAATATTGTTTCGGTAAAAACATTAAGAATTTATTTTATTGATATAGTGATATCAACATTTGTTGAATATCTGTCGAGGGTGTCCTGGAATTTAATGACAACTTTTTATATTAATTTAAAAGGTTTCTCATTTAATTACACTATACTCATGACAGATAATCAATTACTGTTGATTTCATTATGTGAAGAAAAAGGTTCTTACTGAAGATTTTTTTTGTAATCTGACCAAAAATAATATTCTGCTGTAAAATCTGTAAAAACTGTAAAAACACTGGTCTTTTCTCTCATTCTCTACAGTATCACCTTAATATTTTAAACAGAGATGGATCTGTTTCTAATTTTATAATTTCTGGTGCACGTTAAATTATTTTCAGGCGACATAAAAAGGTGTAAATAATCTGTATATTGAAAATAAGAAACTAGATTTATTTCAATGATATTAATTTCATTGTATGTACGAATGTAATAATATTTATTCTATTTACTTAACTGGTTCTTAAAATGAAGTCTCACCCATCTTAATAATTATAATACATTTTATGCACAAACACAATCAAAATAAATACTTTTGGAGAACCACTAGCTTAGGAAAATGTTAACTTAATTAGTCACATTAAATCAAAACAGGCACACATTTTAAATATATTACAAATTTAGTTAGAGCCCAAACATACGTGTGATATTTTTGTGATAGGGGACCATTGTATTTATCTCCAATGTCAAAACCTAAACGATATAACTACTAATGTTAGTCTGTATTTAATCACGTGCAAAACTATAGTTTTCAAAAAATGATTAGGCCTTTTTTTTTTGACAACTGCTAGAGATAACATATTTACATACTGTCAAATGTTGTTATACGCATGGTCATGTGGTTTTGAAAAGAAATGTTGTTGTTTTTTGCAGTTGTAGCTTAAGTATTTGTTGATAAAGATTTTACAGGTTTATTTATTACTATCCTTATTATTATTAGCACCGCGTCTTACTACCCGTTCGGGTTATACGCACTTACGCTAATGTGTAATGGTAGGGTGATTGTGAGATGAAATGGAGGACCTACAGTTTAACGTGGAATCCGAACCACGGTGGAGGCCTGGCATTCCCCACATTCACAAGATGTCTTGTCAGAGGTGAAGGAAGGGTTTGGTAATCAGATAAATCTGTGCCGGGACCGGGGATTGAACCCTGGATCACCAGCACAGAGGTCCGACACCTTACCCCTAGACCACCAGGTTACTTTACAGATTTACTTGAATTGTGTTCTCAGGGTTGCTCACCACTGGTCTAAGGCGTCACTTCACAATAGACTGGATTGTAGGTGATGGGTAGACCAAGGTTCGAATCTTGATCGGATGTAATGAGGGTACATTTTTCTCCTAAATAGTGTATCACTCTCCTTACACACAAAATGCGGGTACATTTCCTCTGATTACTAACTTCCCTATACTTACCCCGTTAGTGTAAATATGCATACTCCAGTCAGGCAGCAAGACAAACATAGTTAAATAAGTAATTGTTGCAAAGTTACCGTAAATTACTTGTTTTTATGATTATTTTTATTATGAATAGTTTGTTTGTCTCTCTGTCGGGGTTGAAATTTTAGAATTAGTAGCCCTTGTGCACAAACATAAACACCTAGAAGATGGAATTTTAATTATTTTTTTTTACTAGATTTTGTATCTATTAAAAACTGGGTCGGAATAAATAAAATTAATATATTTTTGGGTCTCTATGTTTGAAGCAAAGCCGACACAATAAAATGCATATCTCTATATTTTGCTTATTAATCAAAATAACTTTTATGGTGTAAAAATAAGTCAATCTATTTATTAGTATAATCACTAATAAATCTATAACATGCTTTTTTTTTAATATATGTAAATTTAATACTACAAATTTCAATCTGAAAAATATTTTATGTTTTAAAATACCATCACTAATTTATCTTCCTAGACTTCTTAAAACTAAACACCGCAGAAAAGATGCGTTGGCTATGAAGATGTCTGAAAATAATACAAATTCACATTTAAACTGGAAATATATACTCAATTATGATAAAATATAAAGTTCTTTGTATTATTATTATTATTATTATTATTATTATTATTATTAGCACCGCGTCTTACTACCCGTTCGGGTTATACGCACTTACGCTAATGTGTAATGGTAGGGTGATTGTGAGATGAAAATGGAGGACCTATAGTTTAACGTGGGATCCGAACCACAGTTGAGGCCTGGCATTCCCCACATTAACAAGATGTCTTGTCAGAGGTGAAGGAAGGGTTTGGTAATCAGATAAATCTATGCCGGGACCGAGGATTGAACCCCGGACCCCCAGAACAGAAGTCTGACACCTTACCCCTAGACCACCAGGTTACCTTCTTTGTAATAAAAGTTGACGGTAGCAAAGATATATTCTGTTGGATACCATATTTTTTTAAACACCGCATTGTACTTCTTGTTCAAGTTATACATATGTGTACTAATTATGATAATGAGCTAATGATGAGGAAGGTTGAATTTAGAGGAATTGAGGCCATATTTGCGTGGAGGGAGAGTAGAAAACCATTTTGGAAATACCACACTCAGTATACCTGTTCCGTATTTGAATCCTTATCTACCTTTAATCGGCAGACGGCCATAGAAGCAGGTTCGAGACGCTATCAACAATAAATATGACCCGCCTTGGTGGTCACGTGGTCTAACGCGCTAATCTTGTTGTACTAGACTGTCTAAAATGGGGAAATTGAAGTTCAATCCCAGTCGGGTGGTTTTGCTTAAATGGTTTTCCATTCTATTTCTACGCGAATGCGGGCGCATTTTCTCTAAACTAAGCCTTCCTAATAATCACTAACCAATTCAGTGTAATTAGTACATAGGAGTATAACCCGAACGTAAGACGTGCTGCTAAAATAAACAGTAAATACGAGGCATAGGAGTAGACTAGGCTACCCTGCAGAGCATCAATGTAGTATATTCAGTCTTCAATTAATTATCAAGAAAGATATATTTTATTAGAATTTAGTGTTAAATTAGACCTAATTAGTTATAATTTTTAGGTGTGATAGTTTTCATCTGAGCTGGTAAATTTTGTTTATGGTTCTAAATTGTTATACAGATCTTGTGAATTGTTAAAGTATGCTAGAACAAACTCTTTCTTGATGTTTTGAAATTAGGTTAAAAAGTGTGTTTTTATTAGAAATGCTTCTCCTTGAGAATTTAAAGGAGTAGTTAATATGATCATCATAATTAATGTGGAATGATTCATAAAATATTTTCACCAATAACAAAATAGTATATAAAACATTTTTAATATGCATTTTATAACATATTTAAATCTAAAGTAAATCAACATTTTTTAAAAATTATAGTTAGATTTTTAGACACTTTTTCCAAAGGGTCCAGTCTGTAGAACACTTTTGATTGTTGATTTATGTTGGGTTTTTTTAATTACAACTAATATGTATTGTAATATAAAAAAAACTCTGGAAGGGGCGCGGGGAAATATGCTAAGCTGTTTTGCATTCCTAATAATCCATGAACACAGACAAATAGTATACCCAGACACTCAACCTCCAGGTTAAAATGGTTGCGATCCTTTTTGGAAGCTTGAGTCCTTCACCACTAGGATCGCTGCGGTTAGTCCTATCATCACCCAGCAGCGACACTAGCGAAGCCCAGTGTTGAAGGACTCAAGCTAGCAAAAGGAGTCCAGCGAAACCCCAGTAAGGTTGAGAGTCTGTTTCTTCCTTGTCTGTGTCCACGAGACACACATGTAATTTAAAACAATTAGTATGTAACTCAACCATTAGGGCTGTAAATGTTTTTCGAAAACTCATTTAAACTTTTTTCGGGGGTTCAAAATAAGGGGGTTATGAGATAAATCTTTCTTGAATATTTATATAAAACAAATACAACTTTCAATCCGAGTTTCCCCTGTTTTAACGTGTAATATAGTAATTTATTAAATAGAGTAGGCCTATTTCTTTTGAAGGAAAAGTGATTTGGACCCTTAAATTTAAAATATATATATAAATGACTATCAAAAACGTGACACACCAATATTGATAAATTTTAGATTGATATATAATTAAATCCAACTAAGCCACTATTTATAAAGTTTAAAATTATAAATGATATATGTAAAATATAATAACACGGGTACCCTAGTGCCCTATTTGACTATTTATAAAAAAATCCCGTATGGCTTTCCTAAACATAAAGCATATGAATAATTAAAAACACTAAAACATGAGTATTATGTATAGATATTATGTATTCTTAAAAGTTATATTTATAGAAAAGGAATAGGAATAGTTTTTAGAATAAATCTGTTTGATCGTAATGTCTTCTGTAATAATACTTTGTGTACCATGTATAGAGTCTTTGATAAAATAAAAATTATAGTAAATTAATTAGTGTATTTCTTATTTACGAGTGCATTGATGGTTTACACAAAATTATTTGAAGTCTTATTTTCTTATATTAGTATTTTGATTCAAAGTATCAGTAAAGTAAAATTAGAGCACTATTTTACAAAACCAAATCTTGATAAAAAAAAATTATGAACAAAAGATTAAATAGAAATAGTAGCTATACTCGTATATTAATTTTGTATGCGTTCATTTTAACATCCATACATTCAGTTAAGTTTTCAATTAATGGTCTGGGGTCTGGTTGTTAAGTTTGAGACTGAACCACCAATAAGCAGTATTAAAATTTCTAAAACAAATTGCATATTTTTTCTCCCTTTAATCTCAAATTTGATATTTTTTTAAAAATATCCTCAATGATTCGGGCGTCCCATTCATAATTTAAAGACAGGCCCACACAGTCATGAGCACAAATACACTAGAGTCGCGATTATCCGGCTCTCCGCATTATCCGGTCCAGTTCTCGGTATTAATTATTATTATTAGCACCACGTCTTACTACCCGTTCGGGTTATACGCACTTACGCTAATGTGTAATGGTAGGGTGATTGTGAGAGGAAATGAAGGACCTACATTTTAACGTGGGATCCGAACCACGGTGGAGGCCTGGCATTCCTCACATTCACAAGATGTCTTGTCAGAGGTGAAGGAGGGGTTTAGCAATCAGATAAATCTGTGCCGGGACTGAGGATTGAACCCAGGACCCCCAGCACAAAAGTCCGACACCTTACCCCTAGACCACCAGGTCACCTACTGAATTTATAATGTATTCCATTTGACGCTCTATTTTCACTTGTTTTTCTTGCTTTGTAGCTGATGTTCTAATCACAAAATAAAGTACTGCATGTACAAGATTTTAAAAATGTATATCTTTTTTTTTTTACTGTCTCCCTACAATTGCTGTCTTCCTATTTTACATCGCAACCAGGAAATGGACAGATTTTATTAAAACAAAGTTAAATGTTCTGTGAAAATTTAAAATAAAGTAGGCGAACCTATACTAAAAGTTGTTTACCTTCATATTCCGTTTTATCCGGCCCGGAATGCCGCCACCTTAGACCGGATAGTAGCGACTCCAGTGTACACACTTGAAACTAACAAAATAAAAAGAGCAATAAAGTTTAGAGTACATAGAGGAGACATTGTCACGGTTAAATGAGAAAGAAACAATAAAAGAGAGGGTAGAGTTCGCCATTTCCCGTTCTCGGTTTCAAACTCCTCTTAATCCAAGAAACTACTCTAAAGATAATTTGTTTCCCCCCCAATACATGGAAAGGTGACATCACTAATTACAAACTGCATACTGGAGTAGAAATGGTTTGGATAAAACATTTTAAAAGACAAGCTTTCACTTTCACCGACAGCTTCTTCAGGTTAAAGAGAGAAATCTAATGTTCTTGGTTGGACTGTCAACAGATGATTGTTATTTCGGTTATGATTTCACTGTACAGATGGCAGTACTTTGATTAAATAAATAGGGTGACCTGGCGGTCTACGGGTAAGGTGTCAGACTTCTGTGCTGGCGGCCGGGGTTCAATCCTCGGTCCCGGAACAGATTTATCTGATTACCAAACCCTTCCTTCACCTCTGACAAGACATCTTGTGAATGTGGAGAATGCCAGGCCTCCACCGTGGTTCGGATTCCACGTTAAACTGTAGGTCCTTCATTTCATCTCACAATCACCCTACTATTACACATTAGCGTAAGTGCGTATAACCCGAACGGGTAGTAAGACGCGGTGCTAATAATAATAATAATAATAATAATAATTAAATAAACACTGAAGATAGAAAAACAGTTGTGATGAAAAAAAACACCATCGCACCTCTGTAATCGAGTCCAACTCGACCGCCATCTGTTGGTGAAGAATTTGCCCACTGCTGCGGATAGAGGGTGTCATGTGGTCCGCATAACGAGCCCTCCAGCCGCTAATCTCAGTTTTCTAGACCGGAGGCGCTAGTATTTCATTCAAGTAGCTTCACATTATTGTCCTAATGAGGCTGATTTGACTCCATACCAGATGCATTGCCTCACAGGAAGGTTTTAAATCTCCAGGGATCGAACCCTGGACCTCTGGTTCTGTAGTCATGAACTCTCATTGTGAAGTGGCCGCGTGGTCTGACGCGCTAATCTCGTGTTGGACTAGACTGCCGAAGATGGGGAGACCTGGGTTCAATCCTGGTCGGGTGCACTGAGGGTGGCTTTTCCTAAATGATTTTCCACTCTCCCTCCACGCACATTCGGGTGCATTCCTCTAAATTAAGCATTTCTAATCTCTACCCCATTCCAGGTTTAGTTTAGGGGGGGGGGNNCTGAAATTGTTGATATATCGATGGAACTATTTATTTAGCACCGCGTCTTACTACCCGTTCGGGTCATACGCTTGCGTACTGATTACACTAATTGATATGGAATTGGGAAGGTTGAATTTAGAAGAGGTGAATCCGCAATTGCGTGGAGGGAGAGTGGAAAGCCATTTAAGAGAAACCATACCCAGTTCCCCCGACCTAGATGCAAACCACGATCTCCCCATCTTCGGCAGTCTGGCTCGACACGAAACTAGCGCGTCAGTTAACTCCGTCACTAAGGCGGGTAATGATGGAACTATTTCTATATCCTTAGTTGTGAATAGTTAAAGAATGTGAGCACCTACTGTAGATGGCTATCACCCATAGTTTCTCCGCTCATATTTATTCCTTAAATTCAATCTTCCCTCCCTTTTACAAAAAAAAATTAGAATAAATAAAATGTACATTTTTATATTAAACTATTTAAACTAAAGGAGGAAGAGTGGTGTAAGGGTAAAGGAATATGGAGGCCACAGGATGGAAACAGTTGATGATGATGATAACATGATTATGACTGAACAAAGTTATTAATTTGGTCACTCAAACATTATTAAAGTACTCGATATATATTCGCAAGTTTAGGCTAGCTCGCAGGTGAGAGAGAGAGAGAGATGGCTAGCTCACAGGTGAGAGAGAGAGAGATGGCTAGCTCGCAGGTGAGAGAGAGAGAGATGGATAGCTCACAGGTGAGAGAGAGAGAGATGGCTAGCTCACAAGTAAGAGAGAGAGATGGCTAGCTTCCAGGTGAGAGAGAGAGAGAGAGAGATGGCTAGCTTGCAGGTGAGAGAGAGATGGCTAGCTCACCGGTGAGAGAAAGAGAGATGGCTATCTCTCAGGTGAGAGAGATGGCTAACTCGCAGGTGAGAAAGAGAGAGAGATGGCTAACTCGCAGGTGAGAAAGAGAGAGAGGTGGCTAGCTCGCAGGTGAGAGAGATGGCTAGCTCGCAGGTGAGAGAGATGGCTAGCTCGCAGGTAAGAGAGAGAGAGATGGCTAGCTCGCAGGCGAGAGAGAAAGGTGGCAAGCTCACAGGTGAGAGAGAGAGATGGCTAGCTCGCAGGTGAGAGAGATGGATAGCTCGCAGGTGAGAGAGAGAGGTGGCTAGCTCACAGGTGAGAGAGAGAGATGGCTAGCTCGCAGGCGAGAGAGAAAGGTGGCTAGCTCACAGGTGAGAGAGAGAGAGAGATGGCTAGCTTGCAGGCGATAGTGAGATGGCTAGCTCGCAGCACGTGAGAGAGAGAGACGGCTAGCTCACAGGTGAGAGAGAGAGATGGCTAGCTCACAGGTGAGAGAGAGAGAGAGACGGCTAGCTTGCAGGCGATAGTGAGATGGCTAGCTCGCAGGTGAGAGAGATGGATAGCTCGCAGGTGAGAGAGATGGCTAGCTCGCAGGCGAGAGAGAGAGACGGCTAGCTCACAGGCGAGAGAGAGATGAGTAGCTCACAGCATGTGAAGGTGAGTACAGACATGCAACAAAATATCGTAACGTAGCACCGACGCGTAGCACTTGCGTGAACTTAATGTCATGCCAGTTTTTATTTTTGCCTTTTTTCCCCCCCCAAGCGCTGACAGTAAAGCATTAATTAGTTTCTGACATTCATCTGTTGTAGTATTTGATTTTTCAGCAACTTCTTCCCGAGAGTCTTTTTTTTTCCACTTACTATCCCATAAATTTCCCTTTTCTTAATATAGTTAAGAATAAAATAGCCAACGCGATTATGTATGCTCTTTAGTGAGGATTTGCTCCATCTAGATATCATATTCTGAAAACTGAAAAACGACACCTGGACACGGGAATCGAACCCTGGACGTTTGGCTTAATATGCCAATGCTCTAACCACTGAGCTATCCAGGGACGATTCCTGGCTATCTCGGAAGTTAGAGCCTTGGCGTACTAAGCCAAAGGTCCCGGGTTCGATTCCCATGCATAGGTGTAATTTTTCAATTTTTCAGAATAGTAAATCAATAAAGTTAGATAAAGTGTAAAATAGTAATTTCATTCAACTTCATACTCGCGAACAATTGTAACTACAAGCTGAGACGATCTGATGTTGCACAGTCCCGCCCAAGCAGAGAATAAGGGGTGTAACATTTCTTTGATGCGGCGCCAAAATAATAATAATATTTAGCACCGCGTCTTACTACCCGCTCGGGTTATACGCTTTAAGTACTAATTACGCTAATGGATTAGGAAGGTTGAATTAGAGGAAGTGAACCCGCATTTACGTGGAGGTAGAGTGGAAAACCATTTAGGGGAAAACCACCCCCGGTTCACCCGACCGAGATTCGAACCTAGATCTCCCCGTCCTCAGCAGGAGGCGCCAAAAGACCGACAGAAGGTAGGGACGCGCTGATGTTACGGTGTTGCGTTAAGGACCGGCAACACGAGTCCTCACCGGCGCGGACGAATCGTCTAAGACTCTAGAGCATCGCTCGACGCGGACCGTGTGACCACCTACCACCGGAAATAAATGTCCGGGAGCTTCCGAGCTTTGTTTTCGTGGTAACCACCAAGCACTGTAGGGATGGGCGAAACAGTGATCTTACGATATCGGTGATCACAGTGACCTTGGTTTTAAAAGAGCAGTGATTTATACCAGTGATTGTCAGTCACTGTGTCAACACTTGTAAAACTAGGCATTTCTTTCACACGTGTGACGCTGTAGTCATTGTTTCCAACATTACGTACAAGATAAACAATATTATATACAACAACTTGTTGAACAACAAACATTCTTCTTCTTAGTTATTAGATGACTTAATTTTATGAAAATAGTTGAAAACCTATGCAAGTAAAAATAAAAATACAAACTTATTTTGTAATAGAACTAGCAGTGGCACTGATAATGCCCTATTTGACGGCAGCGGAAACGTCTAACTTTAGACAAGTCTGGGAGAGTACCGGGCTTACCCCGAAAGTTAGATGGATGAACCTGACAAGAGGGTCTAAACTGTCTGGATACGGCAGGAGAAGGGGGGTGTAAATTTCCCATAGAAGTAGGTCTCCTATAATTACCAGCCGGGTGTTCCTTTTCAGCTTGTAATGAATCCTCAATACTCGAAGCTAAGTTATACAACTCGGAAAAAGTGCTAGGTTTATAAGTAAAAACAAAATACAGTAGTCCCATGGCTTCTTTGGTGCTGACTGACAGCTCACAGCTGACAACTGACAGATTTAAAAAGTTACCAGACCAAACTATGTATCCCTACACCGAACCATATGATCTGCAACAACATGTGTTTAGCAGCTGTCACTTCTGACAGTCAAAATATAGGTATATACCTAATATGTTGACTGTCAGACGTCAGCTGTGAGCTGTCAGTCAGCACCAAAGAAGCCATGGGGCTGCTGTACCTAAATGTTGACTGTCAGAAGTCAGCTGTGAGCTGTCAGTCAGCACCAAAGAAGCCATCGGGCTGCTGTACCTAAATGTTGACTGTCAGACGTCAGCTGTGAGCTGTCAGTCAGCACCAAATAAGTTATGGGGCTACTGTATCTGCGCGTAAGGGGGGAAACGTTCTCCAAAATAAGTTCTACCAACTTCTCCCTCAGAAAGGTTCAAGTTCAAAATACCCTCCGCTTCCGAAATGGCGAGAATATATCATCTAAAGGGTGTAGCGTTTATTGTATAAAGCTACGAGATCAAAAACAAAACAATAGAACTGGACGCTATTATTTCAACGACGTCTGTGATGGTATTGGGTAAAACTCACCTAGGACCCATTCTGTTGTTGTGCCTTCTTAGCCGACTCTCCCCATGAACACCACATATCACGATAAACGTTACGCGTGGACTGACTGAGATAGTGATGGGCAGAATCAGATGAATAGAATCGATTCATTCGATTCTTTCAAAATCATTCGAATGAGAAAAACATTCGAATGAAAACATAGCTTACTTGATGCGAGCTGGCCGATTCATTCTCTTACCCCACCCTTGCAAGAAATGCTGAGGAAATTCGACCTTATGATTATGAATGTTTCCAGGTCTATCTCTATACAGGTCTTAATTTCTATTAGGTTCATTTTCAATAAATAGTCCCCATTGCTACACAATAATCGACCTTACGCATTCAAAGGATTCTAAGACTAATTTAATACAAAGTTTAAGTGGTTGCACAGTTTACAATCAAATAACAGCCAAAAATAATTCGAATGAAAATTACAAAATTATTCGATTATATTGCTACATTACTACGTGGATTGTTCTTTTTCATTTCCTTAAAATTTTACTTTCCTAACTAACTAATCGAATATAGCACGAATGGTTTGAGAGATAATTATTTTTAACGTTGACTTACATTTATTAAGTAGATAATTATATACTTTTAATGTATTTAATAAAACATTTCCCGGCCGTAATATTCAGATCTTATTATAATTTTATTCACTGAAATAATTTTACGATTGTAAGCTTATATATTTTTGTTATGTTTAGGAAATATTAAAGGGAAAATTATTTCGACTCTTTTAAACACAAAGGGAAATGTATGTTCCTTATTTAATTATTAATCGCACGCAAAGGTATTTATATTAATTGCGAGCTAGTTATTTGAGAAATGCGTTCACTTTTTCACTGTATATTATTTTGTTGTGGCTGTACTTTGGTCTTTGACACTGTCACAAGGAACTAAATGTAATAATAGAAAAGTTTTGATAAGCTGCAAACGCAAAGGAATGCGTGTTGGGAGAGCCGACAGCAGGGTGAAGAGAATAGTAGCACAAAGCAAAACGAGCAACTAGTAACTACTTTTAGAAGTAGTAAATATTCGATTATTATAAATCATTCGAATGATTCTTTCGATTATTTTTCAAAGAATCGAATGATTATTCGATTCTTAAAATCATTCGATTATGCCCATCACTTGGACTGACTGAGACGCCTCAACAACGAAACTTCGCCGGTAAGATCTATGACGTACCGGCTTGAGAAGGTGGCGTGATCTAATAATTCTGTTCTGGAACCTCCTCGGTGCCACTCGATGGTTCTACCCCTCGTCTCGTTACCCTTTCCCTCTCTCCTTTGTGTCTGTGTTTCCCCTGGTTTATGTTTCCCCTCTTTGCCCCCTCATTGAGAGACTATCTTCGGATATATACAGGTGACATTTGAAAAAACACTCTTGACAGGATACTATCCTTGGGCACATTTAGGTGTTCAGAAATATTTAAGGTATAAATTAATTTTCGGCCAAAATTAGTAACATTAAATGTAGATCTCCAATTTTATAGGTTTCCCTTTTTTGCAAGGATGACTTGTTATTTGTCTGATCCTTCAGACGTGGTAATTAAAATAATAATAGTATTACTATTTTTTTTAATAGCCCATCAGACTACAATTAATATAAAAAATTCTATTAAGATAATTAGGCTATTTCTAATGCAAAATCCCTTTTGGAGTTGCGTTTTATTTGATTTTTTTATTATATGAGAAGTCCTATAAGAACCAGAAAACTGTAAGAGAGATTTGTCTTTCAAGTCTCGTTGGACTTAAAATAGTATTTTCTAAAAATATTTATAGTGCGTCTGACTTGAGGCGGTAATTGATGCAGTAATTAGTCCTTTTATATTTTTATTACATGTTAACTTTTGCAGTCTGTATGACACAAGGTCTTTTATCTTGGCAATCGTTAGCTGGTTTGTTAGTGTTATTATGCATGAAGACTATGTTCTTTGAGGAACCCTCGGACTTATCCATCGTGTAACATTTTAACCAATTGCACTCTCTCATTGTAATGTGCTAATCATTAACAATGTCACAATAATTTAATTTTTTTATGACTTTTATGAATGTATTGAATGTTTATACACATAAATATTTAGCGTAATGATACATTTGTGATGGGCTAAAAGTCTTTAACCCTTCAGAATAATAGATTATACATTTATTCGCTGTTCCTAAATAGTTTCCTTATAAACCACCAATAACAATGTTTCTACACACAATGATTTCAGCTTAAGTGAACTATATTTTGGTTGTATGCACAATCTCTCCGATGTAGTGTTCACATGTCTATTTGATTCTACCTGCTCCTCCTTAAGAGTCTAGTGGAGACTTGCGGAGAAATAAGGACCGTCTCACGCACCACACGTGACTAACCAACAATTGACAATGGTACAGAATGCATTAAGGCCATATGTACAGATTTTTTTCTGCCATTCAAGAGTTTTCTTCTATGAAATATTACACACCATATATATATATATATTTATTTTTTTTGCCAACGAGCTATGGGGGTAGGAAATTTCAATTTTTACGTTTTCCGAAGCTAGTTTTAGGCCACACTTTTTGAAATAAAAATTTGAAAATTGAAATTTAGTATCTTTAATACTATACCTATTTGATAAAACTGGGATTTTACCATAGGTAGAAGCATACTCTATATACATATACTTAAAAGTTCCCTTCAAATCAACACAATTCAACTATTGTTTATTAACACTAATTCATCTATAAATATTAGTATTCATATGATTTATAGATGTGTATACTTGAGATTAAAAAAATATATATTCAGATTTAAATATGCAACTTTTACTGAATAACTTGATTAACGTATGACATAAAAATATGCTACTGAAATTCCAAGTTGGCTCACGGGATCAAAACTTTGTAGGGAAGTGTAGCTTAGTCGACAAGAAAGGGTGATAGCCCGCCTCCACAGCAGTTACTCCAGCTGTCTTATCACAGACACACAAGTAGTCTGCAGTCCTTGCGAGATTTCTGTTTGAACCATCATTCACAAGTTGTCTCTTAAAATAGTTAGCCTCATATTGTCTTTATATCATTGCCGGGTTTTTCCATTGTTGAAACATGTAGTATATAGGTGTATAAAACATTTATCATTATAATACGCTTTATCTCTATTGAAAAATCATTAGTTGCCTGTTCTTTATTAGAATAAATAATATACATTTTGAAATGATAATTTAAGACCTAATATTTTTTCTATTACAGAAAAGACATGTGTGATACGAAGTACATGTCAGGTGTGGTAGAACTCCCTCCTTACTCAAATGATAACATTATTAGACATAAGTATTCTGATGTTGAATGTACCGATTCAGAATCCCAAAGCTCCGAAGAAGATGATAGTTGTGAGATTAATTCAATAGAAAATGAAGTTTTGAGTTGTATAGGAAAGTGATGATGACATACCTAGATTGTTGATGAGAACAATACCTCAGTCAAAAATAATATAACAGGAAACATGGATAGATGTTTATTATTTTCTTAAACATTTACAAATAATCCCACCATTTGTACCATGGGTAGGTACCAACTGTGAAAAATAACATGTCCATAAAGTTGCAAAGAAGATAAAGTGTCTGCAAAATGTATAAATTGTGGCAAAATTTTAAAAACTAATCATGGTAGTACTTAAGGGGTGTTGAGGCACCTTTCTCAACACCCAAGGCTAAAGCAAGAGTTATTGTAATTTATATAAATGTGAAAGCTAGTAATTTCATTAAAATTAAATATATGAAAAACAATTGAAGGCTTAAATTCAAAAATTGGTTTTTAAATATTTCCTGTCCCGTTCCCGCAAGAAATTGTTATTTCTCGCCCGAAAATTTCCCAAAGTCAAAATGTAATTCCTGCACAAGCCTAATTATTTATTATATGATTGTATCCAAATGAACATATTTTATTATAAGGAAAAATAAATCTCTACTAACAACTGGGAAGCAAAATATTCAAAAACAAATACATCAATACACAACTTACAAACTAACAACTTCTGACGGCATACTTTTAACAATAGCGCTAAGAATTGCACTCTATGATTTAAAACACAGACCCATATAATTTTTTCCCCCCCACCACGTATTACTACCCTTTTGGGTTACACTAATACCGAGAATTAAATCCCGATCTCCTCGTTATCAACAAACCATATATTGTGAGAGTGATGTGTTAGACCATGTGACCACTGAAGCGAGTTCCATCTGATTTAAAAAAATTTAAATTAATTAAGTCACCCGCACCTAGAAACAAACCATGGTCACCCAGGTTTATGTTCAACTCCTCTAAGCAATCAATCACAAGGACACACAAATGTGAGCTTGTATATAAACTTAAACTTAAGAACTAGTTCACCTAACTTACGAGACATATATCTATACCTATAATAAATGAATTAATTACCAACTAACCACTAGAGCTTATGCCTTCTCTATTTTCCTTACGCAGGAATAAGAACCTAGGTTCCGAGAATGAAGTCTGTAGATATATACCACAATGGTCAGCTTTCATCCAATGTCACTAAATATATAAAGGCAACAATGCCGAAATATTATGATATTTGTGTTAAAATGTGTGTGTGACTACTTCTACTATAGAAGACAGAAGAAAGGAAAGGAAGAAGATGTCACCTTTGTGCATTGGACTCTTCCCACATTTTTCCTCTTTCCCTAGGTGGGCTTTCTTCATCAAATTTACTCTTAATAGTTTATTTTTCCTTTTTCTTTAGTTTTATCACTTTCCTTTATTATAAAATTATCTAGCCATTGGGCCACCTCATTTTTAAACATTAAATATCCCTTTATCGAAACTTGAGCGAATCATTTTCTCAGGAAGAACACTTTTCGCTGAAATAATGCTCAGCCACACTCGATTACTCGTGTGTTATTTGCAGTTTATTGTCAGTCTGGCTTCGACACTTAGTTCTCTCTTCTAGAATCAAACATTCCATCATCGATAGTCCTGAATCCAATAGAAAACTAGATAACTATTCTTTTTAAGTCGAATCTTGTTTCTACATGGAAAGACGCATGAATGGATGAATGAATGAATTGGAAAGCAAGTTGCAGACACATTTGATTAATGTTTGTTTGGTGTCAGCCACAGAGTTCCCCCAAAAATTAAAGTACAATCAACAAGAGTCAATACAAAAAACCAGTTATTTATTTTAAAAAAATTAAAAATATGTATTCCTGTGCTCTCTTTGTAGTATAAACCTCATTAAATTAAAAAGGTATGTTTGGGTTTTATAAGAGGTGCGTGCGCTAAGTCTAAATTTAAAGTTCGAATAGAGTTTTAGCAGGTGTCAGAACTCTGGTCGTAAATTTTACAAAACTCAAAAACATTTTAAGTAGTTATTTTTAAGTTTGTCTTGGAATTTTTGAATTTAATCAGTTACATTCTATTCCACAATATTATTTCCTAGAAAATTCCTTCAATCTTTCCTTTTGTGTGATTAAAACAAAACAAAAGCCTGTACAGTTATATTATATTTAGGGCTGGGCAGATACCGATTAACAATACAATCTTCATCAACAACAATCAACATTTTGAACCTGATATTTTCACCAATCAGCCAATCAGTATTTTGAACCCGATATTTTCACCGATCTTCTGAACTGTGTGTAGGTGAGAAGTCATCAGTTTTAAGTTGAGTATTCTATTCTATCACTTGGACAAAGAGTAAGGGAATGTCAAGTGGAAAGATAAAGGAAGGTGGGGGGTTGTTTACAAGTTAGGGAGAAAGTTTAAAAGGGCAGTCTGTGGTGACTCATACTTACGGCTTGCAAGTGGCACAAAGAATGTGTGAGCAAGATATTACTAGAGAATAGATTTTAAGCCAAACACTTTTGAGAGCAAAAGAAAATATAAAATAGGAACGAATGAGAAGGTAGATTTAAGGGATGATAAAATATAAACCGATAGCTAAATCCACCATTGACCTTAAAATATTAATTTCGTCATTATCACCATTTGTTTGGTTGAGGTATATTATTTAAAACAATATAAATATTAATAATTGTTAGCAACTCTTCAGGTAAAAGATGAAAACAAATAAACATAATACTAGCCTTGGAATAATTGTACACGGCCATTAAATCTTTTGTCCAGTGGCAGCAATGTAAAATGTGAACTGTGTTGTTCTTTTTTTTGTACGTGGGCTGTTCAAAAAGTTCTCGCGACTATTTAAATAGTGCACCAACGCGCAATGTCGTGGAGATGTTTGGTAAGTGGTGCTCTGTACCATAAAGCTTCACAATTAAGATGCAGTTGACAACCATTATATTCTGGTTAGTCATCGCACTGAATTGTTTTGTTTAGGAGCTTGCTGTGTGTGTGTCTTGCGATTTTCGAGATCGCCGAGTTTTTTGAGGAGCCCTATCGACGTTAAATTTTGCAACAAACTTGAGAAAACATTTAATGAAAGTCATGAAATGATGAAACAAGTTTAGAAATCAATGCCTAGGTCATACAGTTTTATGAATGGTTTGAGCGATTCAAATATAGTTGGCAGTCAACTGACGACGATCTGCGTTCAGGGCAATCTTTGACGTCAACTGACGGAGAACTGTGGGTTCGAACAGTGATTGACTGATAAAAAAAAACACAGATGACTTTAAGATTTCAATGGGATCGTGTCACGAAATTCTGACAGAGGAATTGTAAATGCAGTGAGTTGCTGCAAGGTTCGGCCCACGGCTGCTGACTCGGGATCAGAGACACAATCGAGTTGCAATTTGGCAGGAACTTTTGGATCACGCAGACAAGGACGGAAATTTCATGAAGATAATTATCACTAGCGATGAGACATGGGTCTACAGCTACGATGCTAAGACAAAAACCCAGTATTCATTATGTGTTGGAACAAATTCGCCGAGACCGAAAAAAGTGTGTCGGGTCAGGTCAGGTCGAACGTGAAAGCGTGGTGACTTTTTTTT
>CABFVX010001300.1:0-12091 GCA_902151425.1 Timema shepardi | reverse complement strand
GTTGTTCAACACTCATTTTTACTGGAAGGGCAAACAGTAAAGCCACGGTATTATTTTGAAGTTCTGAGATGTTTGCGATAAAATGTCAGGAAAAAAAGGCCCAGGTTGTGGAAAAACAAGTCCCGTTTCATCCGCCACAACAATGTGTCTGCACACACATCGCTAATGAATCAATCTTGACTTTTGAGTCAAAACAGGGACTACCGTGCTTTCTCAACCTCCCTACTCACCTGACCTGGCCCCGGCGGACTTTTTCCTGTCCTTAAAACTAAAATCCACTATTAAAGGATGAAGATTCGACACGTGAAGACATTAGAGAAAAATTGCAGGCCAATCTATGTACAATCGTGAAAAACGCCTATCAGAACTACTTCAAAATGTGGAAACAGCGTTGGGAGCGGTGTATCGACCGAGGAGGGACGTACTTTGAAGGTGACAAAGCTTAATAAGTTGTAGGTAAGGTTAAAAAAATTATTTAAAAAAAATTAAGGAACTTTTTTAACAGGACTCGAAAAAGCCATAATGTGCTTAGTGAAAAGGTCCTTTAAGAGCTATATTTTGTATTAATTTTGAAATTATTATTATAATAAACTAATAATAATGTATACTCGCAGTTAAACATTTTGGATTTATAGCAAAGAGGTCTAAAACGCTTATCTAACTTGTAATTCCCCTCCTCCTTTTTGAAATAGTTGCTAAAGTATAATCAATTTTCCTTTTATGATTTTTTTTTAAATTTATCAATATTTTTACCAAGAATTTAACTAACAAAAATTGTGTACTCAATAAATTGGGTATTTTTTTTTTTTGTAATATTGAAAGAAAGAAAAAAAAAGAGATCGGCATTGTCTTGGTCGGTGAACGAGCTGATCGGCCCAGCCCTAATTAAATTTAACTAAAATTTCAGATTATTTTTTCTCCCCACAAAACCTTACAATTCCTAAAAAAATATCCGTTTGTGTTTATAGTTTATGCAAGATCAATCAGAGAAATTAAACTTGAAATTTCTATACAGAGATCTTGTTATTTATTACTCAAACTTGACTAAAACTCTATTCAAAGTTCTAAGAGATCACACACACACCTCGAGATTTCAACAATTTCAACACTCAAAACAATTGGGAGGATTGACATTAGATGTTTTCCTTAAGAATTTGTGATATATATTATAATTACAAGCAACAAATGCACACAACGATTTATGGTAAAAAAAATGTTTGTTAGATAAAAGATTCATTTTGGTATAAAAGGTCGATAGTTAAATAAATATAATGTAAGCCACATAATAGCTTTATAAAAATTTCCAAATTAATCTCTGGGAAAAAATATCAAATTCTATAAAAGCAAATATCTTCAAGAATGAGAATAATAATTATTTTTATTAATATTAATATTAATTTTCATTTTTTTATCTTCTTATATTTTTTATTATTTTTATATTTTTATTTATTATTTTTATTATTATTATAGTTTAAATACAACTTCAACGGTGCTACCAACAAACTAGAATATTTTGTTGAGTACAATGGCAAACATGTTAAAAAGATATTTAAAAGTGCCTAGAACCCAAATGCTAACATGATTTAAGGTTGACTCAAATTTTTAAGGAAGTATTAAAAAACAAGTGTGGAGACTTTATAATATTTTTTTTTAATTTGTAAGAAGGGGGAACTCTAGCAATTATTAAAATGTTTTTGTGCCCCTCGATTCACCAAACAGAAATATTTGAAAATATCAATATATATACTAAGATAAAGGCGGAAAATCGTCAATATTCATTTTAAAATCTTTATTGGGTTGGGAATGTTTGGGAAGTTTTCCGAGAGATTCTATACCGACCAAAGAGGGAGGGCAAAAATTAGTCGGGCGAGGGCGGTTTGTAAAGTAATCATCCGCACTGTCTACTCCTAAAGATTCATTAATCTGTTTAAGGTTATAAAAATCTCTCTCGGTATCGGGCGGTATAAAATAATCGCGTGTATTTATTGTTAGCTTGTCCTCTTTAAGTAAAGATGAATCTATCGTTTTATTAATAATAGTATTTTTAATATCATTATCGCGAGAAATTGAATCGGCAATAACGTTGTTGATTTTTGAATCCGTGAGGCTATTAAGTAAAACATTTCGACTTCTGACCGAACTTTGTTTTTTGGGAGGACTTGGTTGCGAAACGTCGGTAACTTCAGGGTCAGGTTCCGGTGATGGCGTGGCGTAGACCGGGTCCGAGATCTGCTTCTCCACTTGACAACGTTCCCAAGGGAGGTCCTCGGCAGGTTTTGGTACGCAAGGTGGCGGCGATTGATGTGGTGAAGGCTTAACCGGAGAGGTACCGTTGCTAATACTTGATGCGCTCCCGCTTCCGTGACAGTCAGTGAATTGTTCCTCTTTATCTGATGACACTGTAAAAATAATGTGAATAAAAACCATTTAAAAAATATTTATTGTACCACGTCCATCTTTTTTTCTTTTACATTCGTTGATGTTTCCAGCCCGTGGTCTGGGTCGTTTTTTTTATTCAAGCCATATATTTTCCACTACAGGCTGGTTAGGCCTGTCATAGCTTCATATGACTTATAATTTAACTTAAGACTAGAATAGGCACAGTATCCAGTCCCCAGCCGTTAATTTATCAATGTCAAAGGGTAAACCCACATTTTACTAATGATAAATTCTTAGGCCATTCCAAGAATCAAACTCAGGACCCTTAGCTCGGTATCAGGCACGTTAGATTTTCTATACAATAACAATTATTAAATATCTAAAAAAAAAAAGTTGTTGACTCTTTATACAAAGGTAATATATTTTATTTGACAAATTTACAGTTTTATTTGTGACAAATGTTATAGGCCTAAACAAAAATATGTTTTTACCCTTTTATTAATTTTATTTTAATTTAAAAATTAAGTGATGTCTACAATTATTATCTGATATCTATAATTATTATCTTGTTTGTTTATTTGCTACCAGTATGGTACTTAAGTTTTATTTCCAATGTCTTTAAGTTAAAAACTCAAAACAGTGAACTAAGACTTGTGTTCTCAATAACTCTTTCTTATACTTGTTTTAATTATATTGTGAAATGTTTGATTCAACGAGGCTTTATTTGTAGGTAATGATAAATGTTTACTATAATATAGTTCCTAATTATTTTAGTGTTTTGATTATATGATTTAATACTTAATAAAATGGATATTTTTATTTATTAAATAAATTCTTTTGTTATTACCAAATTATATGAGATTGGATGCTTGGAAAAATAATGGGGAATAAAAATGTTCAAGAATCGAAATTGAGAATCTAAAAATTGAGATTGAACTTAAGAATCAGAATCGAGGAAAAGAGGTATTGTGACATTCCTAGTAAAGTCCGAAATCGGATAAAGTCGACATTGTCTGGATTGTGTTGGCATTATGCTAATTACAAGGATAATGTTGAATTCGAGGTGATTATAAATATTATATTTTGAAGTTCATCCGGATAATCTTGAAATGACACAGCGGCACTAATGTTGTGATTGGCCTAAAGCATGTCATGTGGCCCTGTTTCAAACGCGTGAATCCACAGTCACGTGAGTGCTTAAGTTAAGTATCAATGAACGTGACAATGACTTACCTTGATGCTGCATCATGTAACGCTCAATCAGCTCGTTGGAATAGCCTTTCCCGCATGCCTGAAATGTAGTTATAATCGTGTTAGTCAGCAAGTTAAACATTACATTGAAACCTGTTTGTTGCATTGCGAGTAAACTGGACTCCAGAGATGCTGTGTAGGCAATATCAAAATCTGCAAGGGTTGTCTAGGTAACCGAGATATCGCCGATTCATAAGGCTACAAGTAGACACTTGTAATAAATAAGTGGAATTTTACAATTATTGTTTTGAATCAAATAGCTAAGGCTATTATTTATGCATTTTAGTGAGAATTACTCCATCTAGATATCATATTCTGAAAATTGAAAAGTGACACCTGGACACAGGAATCGAACCCGGGATCTTTGACTTAGTATGCCGCTGCTCTAACCGCTGAGCAACCCAGGATTCGACCCGTGTAGCCGACGATTTCCGAACGTCCATCATAGATTTATTTTTTATTTATTTATCACCGCGTCTTACTACCCATTCGGGTTATACTCTTCAAGTACTAATTACACTAGTGGATTAGGAATTGGGAAGGTTGAATTAGATGAAGTGAACCCGCATTTGGGTGGAGGGCGAGTGGAAAAACATTTAGGAAAAACCGCCCCCAGTTCACCCGACCGAGATTCAAACCTTGATCTCCCCGTCCTCAGCAGTCCAACATAGCCTCTGCCTTAAACTATGAGTGAAGAATGACCCTGGGCATGGGACGATTCCTGGATAGCTCAGTGATTAAAGCATTGGCGTACTAAGCCAAAGGTCCCGGGTTCGATCCCCATGTCTAGGTGTCATTTTTCAGAATATGATAGTTATTGTTATAATCAACTAAGTTTAAGGTTCGGTTTCACAAAGTTACTTTTGGCTTACAAGTTGGCCTATTTTTAAATCAAGGAGTACTTTCTACAAGTCTCAACAAATAAAATACTTTATAGGTGCAATTTTAGCAAGTTATTTGTACACATAATTAGTTCAATTTACTACTTTAATGAATAATTTACCTGCCGTATGTGAACATTTTAAGTAGGCCTAACATACATATAATGTTTATAAACTTAACTGAAACAATTATTGTTGTAGAAAATAAATAAGTGTGCCAATGAGAAGAAGAGGAGAATGGAAGTGATTAAAGAAGGAAGAATGGTGGAAAGAAAGAGGAAGATGAAGTCATTGTAAACCATTGATGATGATGGTGATGTTAAAGTAGGGTATGAAGGTCATTTGACCACAAAAATTGTATTGCACAATTTTTAACAAGTGTAAGTGTTAAGTGCAAGTGTAAGCTATAAATATTTACTCAATTATTTCAAATAATTACAGTTCACCAGTTATAAGGGGTCAGACTTGCTAGTGTCTGTGTTTCCCGGACGATTGTTAAAATAAAGGGACTAAGGTATGGAGAAAAAAAATTAGTACAACTAGACATTCATATGAGGTGTATACAATGGAATTTTAACATTATCATTAATATTAATAATAGGGCCTAATTAAAATATTTCAAAATGTGAAATATTTTAATATCAAAGTAATAATATTAATAATATTTAGAATATTAATTAAAAAAATTATTGATATTTCAATATGTACATTGTACTATATATATACTATATTTCAACCCCATACTATAATTACTCTACCTTAACAATGGTACGTAAAAAGCAGAAATTAGCAACTGACCGATTATAGCTTGTGAATTGTAGTGATTTAAAATAATTGAATAAATATTTATAGCTTATAATTATACGCTTGTTAAAATTGTGCAGACCAATGTTTGTGGTCAAATGAGCTGAAGTGGATCAGGGTGTGGTTTAAAATAAAATTAGCCTTCGGGGATCATTCTCTAAAAACATTAAAATATCTTCTTAAGAGGAAAAAGGAAAAGAAAATAAAAAGTAGCAAAAAACACCATGATGACGTTGAAAAACCACCCTCGGTGCTTTCCTGATCTCCGAAAAAACCAGTCCAGAAAAATGTGACGCCTTTGTCAAATCGGCAGAGGTTTAAATACAAAAAATTATTTTTTGCCAAATTTGATGATGTACGCCAAAGCCACTCTTACCATCCGCAGTTGTGCTTGTAGAGCCGCTTCCCAGCGGGCTATCTTGTTGTCTTCGTGGCTAGCCTCGTAGCTCATCAATCTGCCCCGACCCAGAGAAAAAGGTGGAGGTGCAGTGAGACCAAAAGCCATTTCATTTTCCAGGGCCTGGAAGGTAAAATTAATCTTTTTATTATTGCTTGAAGTTGTTTGTTTTTTTCTAATACCATCGGACTAGTTGATTACTGGAAACGGTGACCTGGCGGTCTAGGGGTAAGGTGTCTGACTTCTGTGCTGGCGGCCGGGGTTCAATCCTCGGTCCCGGCACAGATTTATCTNCAATACTCGGTCCCGGCATAGATTTATCTGATTACCAAACCCTTCCTTCACCTCTGACAAGACATCTTGTGAATGTGGGGAATACCAGGCCTCCACCGTGGTTCGGATTCCACGTTAAACTGTAGGTCCTCCATTTCATCTCACAATCACCCTACCATTACACATTAGCGTAAGTGCGTATAACCCGAACGGGTAGTAAGACGTGGTGCTAATAATAATATTAATTACTGGAAACAAAGTTATCTAACTTAAGGTAACTGGATGATGGTAAATTTTAGGAAACAACCTGCATTCACTTGGAGAAAGTATGACAAAATGAAATGGATTCTGGCCTCACAAGTCAGAATCAGTCATAACAACATATTTGGACCTCTTGATTTTTTTATTATCTGAACAAAATAGATTTTTAATTTTTAATTTATCTTTTAGTATCACACTTCACTACTCATTTGGGTTATACATAAACGTACTAATTATGCTAATGTGCTAGGTATTAGGAAGGTTGAATTAAAAGAAAGTGTACCCTCATCTGTGTGGAGGGTGAGTGAAAAACTATTTAGTAAAAGCCATCCTCAGTACTCCCGAACCAGGATTCAAACCACAATCTCCTCACTCTCAGCGGGGATTCAGGCCATTGCGACAGTTGACGTTTTGGTCCGTTCGATTATCAAAGCAGGTCGGTGAAGTATAATTTTAGATAGAATGTAACCACATTCTCCGGTCACAAGTGTGAAAAACCATAGTGATAGAACCACCTCAGTATACCGGGTCAGTAAACAAGGAACACAGGTGACAGGTAATTGATCGTTGGTTTTTATTCCTCACGTTTGCGTTTGCATTCGTTTTAGTTCCAACTAATTTTAATTAGCCTCATTATATAAAAAAAATATTATCAAGTAAAAGCAAGTTCACTATTTTCTTAGTAAAAATTGAACTGTTTTTTCCCAGGTTTTCCAAAATAAATGCCCAGCTTAGCGGAGCCTATCCGAATAAATAGGACAGTATTAAAGAAAGATTTTGACACCTTAGCTCAGTCAGTAGTGTTGGTCTAGACTGAGCTAATGGGCCCACGTTCGATTCCTGACATGGACAAAAAATGTTATCATTGATGAAAATATGGATTTACCCTTTCACAGTGATAAATTAACGGTCAGAGACTGGATGTTGTGCCTGTCCTAGTCTTAAGTTATATTATGAGGCATATGAAGCTACGACAAGCCTAGCAAACATATAGTCGAAAAAATATGTCTTGAATAATAAAAAACTGACACAGGCTGAGAACAGTAATGAATGTAGAAAAAAATATTTTTTTTATAGAAGATTCATGTAATTTCCTTTTTCATTAAAACGACTACCAAGAGAAATTGGTTATTGGTGATTGAAACAGGATTATTTGCCGTGATGAGGAAATAAATGCAGTTGGGAGGCAGTGTTTAAGGTGGATTAAAACTTGTGTTCAAATCAGCATGATTAGTTTCCCAGTTTGATTTTTCTTCTGTGCAAAGGCCTTAAAAAAGATTGCAATTAAATGTCCCACTAACAAATAGTCTGTTATTTTTATTCACACCGTGTCTTACTACCCGTTCGGGTTATACACACTTACGCTAATGTGTAATGGTAGGGTGATTGCGAGATGAAATTGAGGACCTACAGTTTTAACGTGGGATCCGAACCACGGTGGAGACCTGGCATTCCTCACATTCACAAGATGTCTTGTCAGAGGTGAAGGAAGGGTTTAGTAAAAAATATTCTGTTATTTTTATTTTTATCTTTTTGTTAAATTCACTGATTTTCCCCAAACACATAAAATTCCCTGTTTTCCCATGGGTGGAAATCCTGAAAAAAGGCATGAAAATATGGTTTTGACGGTCTTAATGCTAAGCAAGATAAAACTTAAAATATTTACCCAATCCTCTAAATCGCTCGAGTATGATGAGGCTGATGACGATTGTGACGATGGGTGAAAATGGTTGCCAATTTTGGGTTCTTTTCCTGGGCGTTTATTCACAGTCCCACGACCAAACGACGTACTGGTGACGATCTTGTTGCCTCGGCGTATAAGTGTGTCTTTGGTCAGCTGACCCGTCGTAAACACGGACAGTTTATCCAAGTCGGAGAGGATTTCGAGTTCGTTTCCCCACTGCGCCATGATAATGTGATCTAGATTGTAAAATAATTGTTATTAAACTTTTTTTTTATATATATTTGGGACTTTTTTATTTAAAAAATAATTTCATTTTCAGGCAACAGAGTAAAAACTATTTTCTCTTCTCTACCCTTTTCAAGTTTTTTTTATTTTCATAAAACTTGCAATAAATTAGTGGTAGGCCAAAGTTATTATATATTTTCTTTGCAAATATTTTTATTATTCTACCAAAGATTTTAACATTTAGACAAAAAAAAACAATTTGTCAACATGTGTTTTTTTTAAATTTGTGTCTACTTTTTCTCTGGTTTCAGGACGTGAATAAAAATGTCACAGACCATTTAGTTGTTTTGCATGTTTTTCTTTTTATTCAAAGGACTTTATTTTGAAAGTATATTATCAACCAAATTATTACTTTGGGGTTTAAAAAACATGTTGATATTAGAAGCAACTTCATATGTCTAATACAAGAAAAAAAAAAAAGAATTTGAAAATGTACTAATTTGTTAGAGAATGAGAAATCATTATTGATTAACAAAAGGTTAGGTAGGTAAAACTATTAAAGATGGAAGTCTAAAATACTCCAACAAATATTCAGTATATTTAGTCACATTGTGGTCAAAATTCTAGGATAATACCTGCAAAACCTAAAACCATTTATAATTAAGCTTAGAATGTAGGCAATCATTTGTGTTTCATAAAAATATTAAATAGATTATATAGGCCTAGCAGTAATTTAGGTATTTATCTTTCTTGAGGTAGGTACTAACTAATCCCTAAGCTTATTTAAAAGTGTTAGCTCGAATGGTTAAACCAAAGTACCATGGCTACTACATTAAAATAAAATCATAAACTCTAAGAGTTAGCAGCTGTATCCGAATAGTCTATTTCACGCTCCATCCACCCTTGATGTTCACTTGATAGTTGCATTGGCAATCACGTGAGCAAGTGTGGATCTGTTCGAATAGTCATGAAGTGTGCCGAAGCATCCCTAACACACCCTTGACACACCCTTGATGCAGAATTTGACTGGCAATTGTTTATTTTTTCGTCTGTTAGAGATAGAGCTCATATAGTAATGTGATATTTGATAATGACCTGATAGATGGGGTTTAAAGTACTTTCGAAGCTCAATAGTAGGGAGAAGCACAGCGGACTCAAGGGCGTGTGAGGGATGGTTTGCCGTACAAATAGTCTATTGCTGTATTCAATCTCAAGTGAGTGATAAGTGTACATTTATTAAGTCTGCATCAAGTCAAGTGTACCTACTTGACTATCCGAATACAGCCATAATTATTATTATTTAGCACCACGTCTTACTACCCTTTTGGGTCATACGCTTCAAGTACTAATTACGCTAATGGATTAGGAATTGGGATGGTTGAATTAGAGAAAGTGAACCCGCATTTGTGTAGAGGGAAATTGGAAAACCATTTAGGAAAAACCACCCCCAGTTCACCCGACAGAGATTCGAACCTTGATCTCCCCGTCCTCAGCAGTCGGGATCAACACGACTAGCGCGTTAGCCAACTACGCCACCGAGGTGGGTGATTATAACAAAAGAAAGGTGATGAAGGAAAAAAAAAATTGTTGTTAAAACAATTCTTAAAAAGCTTGCCTGGTTGTTATTTTTAAGCACGGGTCCTATAGATAGTTAATAGAAATTTTTATGTATTTAAAAATGAAAGGTTTGGCAAAGCTTGGTAATTTTTATTTATTCAGACATGAAAGGTTAGGTTAACCTCGCATGACTTTTTTTTTAATAAAAAAGTTATTAATATTAGGCCGAAGCATCAAAAATGTTATCACATGCTAAACAATAAACCTTACATAAGCTAGTTGAGAGGTTTAGTGATCTGTTCATGACAAGTGCATTGGAGATGTGACGATCTGCTTAAAGTTGTTTCATTTGAAGTCGTTCAAAGTTTTTTAATAAAGATAATAAAATAATAGTTAATCATTTACAAAATTTAGGTCTATTACTCAAAAAAGATAAATGTTGTTCTCGCGGACACTTGTGTTTTTCAATAAATATTTAAAATCACCAATGGGCTATAATTTAAGTGTCCTAACTGTTCTAGGAAAGTTTCATTAACACAAGGAAATTTTTTCAAAAATGTTTATCTAGAGCTAAATATTGTTTTGGTGTTGCCAAGGAGCTATCTAACCTAATTGTGCTGTAGTTTTGAGATCAAATTTAGTATTTTAACATATCAATAGGTTGATGTGGATGCGTATCTATACGAAAAATCAAACTGAGGTGTTTCAATGCTAAAGCATATGTTGTATGTAATGTTACCCTGTCAAATAGGTGTTTTAGAAGAAAAAATATACATGGTTTGGAATTTTTTACAAGGTTTTTTTGTTGTAATCAGAAACTTTAGGATCGTATTATGTCTATAGGTGCCAGTAAACATATATCTAATAATTTGACACTGCTAAATAAAAAATCCCGCCCTCGCTTCATATTAGGGGACTAGCCTATCCCCTATTTTAATTAGTCAAACTCAACAGTTTTCAAAGACATTTTATACCACCTTTCCCCAATCAAGATTATAAGACAATATGAATAAAGATGTCGATCTCATGTCCCTGTCAAGATTTTAAGAGATTGAACAAAGATCTTAGTGTGTTGGTTTAATCTAATATGATAGAAACGCCCCCAACTTTAATCGGAAAAAAAGTATCTTAAGAAAACTTAAATTTAACCATTATAAAACTAATGCAGTGTTCTATATTAGCAAATATCTGTGTTTAAAACACTTTCACTTTTAATGGTGGAATGAAGATAGTTTTGAAGAAATTATACAATCTATTAATATTATATGTTAATAAACTAGCCCATTAGAACGCTAAACAGTCTAGAAATATAAAATTTGAAACTTACTTTAAATATTAATAAATCCGATTCAAATACAAACTACACGAGCACAATCTTAAACTTTCAATATGTGACAATATTCACAATAATAATTTTTGACAGATATTTGAAAGTACTAGACCACACAAGGCTATGAACAAAGAAAAAGTAAGCCAGATGTATAAACGATTGTTTATCCCCTGTAGGCCAAAACTTTACACAACACTTTAACCTAAATCTTTTTCTAACTGTTATCCACACGCCAAGGTCTAAGAGAGAGAGAGAGACTTTCGGGTGTCTGTCAAACCCATATGCAAGGCAATATTGCATTTTGAAAGCTTTCGCTAATTTGTGTCAATGAGAAATCTCAGTGTATGTTTAGTTAAATTAAATTAAATGACTATGTTAATAAAATGTTTTAAAACCATGAATAAGTTCAAAACTCGTGAATTGTGTCTTTAAATACGTTGGTGTAACTAATGATGTGAATAATGGGCTAATATATACCCTGAATTTGGTTGAAAGAACAACAGGCCTAGAAAAAATTCAAACATATTTATTTTGGGGCAAAATTGATGGCATGTTAATAAAATATTTGGGTTGCTTTATATGTATTGATCTATTAAAACCAAAGTGTCTAATTCAGATAATATGACTTGATGCAAGAAAATATTAAAATTGTTTTAGTACAGTAACTTTAGTAACTAAATTCTACTGTTCTTCATACAAAACTCACATTATAGTAATAGGTACTTTCTCTAAGCCTCTAACGTCCTAAATAATTGTGGTCCAATTAATAACCCACACTCAATAAAAAAATGTGGCTCTCACAGTATCCTGGTGGAAAATTTAAAGGTAAACCATTGGTGGCAGATGTGAAGTAGCTTATGATTCAAATAAAAATATATATTGAAAAGGCTCATGATTACATTTTATTACACATTTGATTTTTAATACAAAAAAGTGTATAAATATATATTTATAACACAAAGTTTGTAAGGTACCTCTTTTACTTACTCCATGATTTTCAATTAACATTTCAATCACTAATAAATGTTGGTTGCTGATAGAAACCTCCT
>CABFVX010001299.1:163567-174544 GCA_902151425.1 Timema shepardi | reverse complement strand
AATCACCCTACCATTACACACTAGCGTAAGTGCGTATAACCCGAACGGGTAGTAAGACGCGGTGCTAATAATAATAATAATAATAACATCCTCATTGCATGGCCATAACCATCTAACCCTTTCTTCCTTTATTATCTCATGTACTCCCTGTACCTCCATTCTTTCCCCGATAAATTCATTCCTAATCTTATTTCTCCTCATGACAGCTAACATGCTCCTCACAAACTTCATTCCCATGGCCTCCACTTTCCTACATACATAGCTACAATCGTTAATACTTTCTAATATAGCTTGTTATCGTTTGTAATAACATTTTAAAAAACCTGTTTTTCATTGAAATACACTTTTTGTGTAGACGTCCGGGACCCTAAACTTTAAAAGGAGTGTTCCTTTGTCAAAATCAATTTAGCCATTTTCTCATAATTTCAATTAGCGAGAATAGGCTTATAAAACTACATGCATAAACATACAGAACATCTTTCAAATATAAATTGTGAACAAAATTGTTGACGCCATGATTTTGAATTACAAACTTTAAGAACTAGTGACTAAATAAATTACCCTAAATATGAGGACTAGAATAAAGATCCCAATTCGACCTTGGTGTTTGACTATTCAGCAACTATATACCAAGTTCGAATGGAATCCATCAAACTGTTTCCGCGTTTAAAACGTTATATTTATTTGAATAAAATTTTACAAAACTAGCCCACAATAACGGTGGGCTGTTTGGTTCCTTGAAACTCCCCAAATCCTGTGGCATTCGGGAGATTATAGATTCATAAAAATATCAACAGTATCTCGAATACAATTTTGACGATCTTGACTTGAAATAACTTATTTTAAGCAATTTGGTAAAAGGAATTATATAGATTTGTGTAGTTGGGAGATAAATAAATAAAAAAAGTACAATATTGTATTAAAATAATTAATTTACTATAAAAGTTTTCTCATTTTTGTTTATGACATAATAGACACGACAAACAAAATATTTTTTGTCAGTCCCACCAAGTCATGAACAACTCTTTTAAATCAATTTTAAATATTTTCATCTAAACTTAATTGTACATTTGTAAAGATTCGAGGATTTAAATTTGGTCTCGAGGATTTCAATTTGGACTCGAGGATTCGAATTTGAACTCGAGGATTTAAATTTGGACACAAGAATTTGAATTTGGACTCTAGGATTAAAGCATGAATAAATAAAAACCAACATAGGGGTTTTAGTAAAATGAAATCTTACTTGGATCGTATGAGTCATCTAGGCCCATGCTGCTCCACGAAGTAGATGGACCGCCACCGATGTACGAGCCGTTGCTCAACTGAATACCACCACTTCCCTCAGTGTTGAGAGAGTTCTGCAGGGTGGACCCTCCGTACCCTGCCCCGACGTAGTCGAGATGAGGAGGGGATCCATTCACTGACGTCGTCGCCCAGTATTGCGTCCCGGCGTCCGAAGGCAACTTGCTGATGTACTGGTAGCTCGCCGAACCCGCGTGCCCGTACAAGGTTACCTGCTGCGAACCTGGAGAACCAGGCTGTTGGCTCTGCTCGTACGCCAGAGACTGGTTGTGACCTTGAAGACTACTGTACAAGATTTGCTGGGCCGTGCTGCTCTTGCTAGGATGGATGGCCGACGTCAGAGTAGGGTCGGACTTCATGTAAACCAAACTGCCATCCGGGGATCCTGCTAAGACGACTTTGCCGAAACTTCCTGTCGGGGAAGGATTCAAGGTGTAGAGATCGCTGTTAGAACCGCTGGACTTGGTCAGGAAAGGTGGAAATCCACCAACGGATGACGGGGTGCTAGACGCTGGGAGGATCTGATACTGGGGGGCTCCCACAACCTCACTGTAACCTCCTTGGTACTGCGCGCCGGAAGAGCTCGTCAAGGTCACGGTCTCTAAGGTTGTGTACGTCGTCGAGGGCAGATCCTGTTGCGTGAGGTGGTGACCACTACCCATTTCGACGTCCCCTTGAGGAGACATGGAAGGATCCTTTATATGGTGGAGGTGCGCTAGCTCCGCGTCACTATCGAACTTCACCTGGATGTTCTCACTGAACGCGTTCATCTGCTGACCGCTGTGACTCGGGACGATGTGTTCCAAAGGAGGAGGGGGTGTCATGTCTTGATGCTGGTACGCTTGCATTTGGTGCTGTTCTTCCTGCTGCTGCAGAAGTTCGTGGTGTCCTTGGATTGTCGATGGAGGGGTCGCGTACCTCTGCTGAACGTCGTTGGGATGCTGATGCTCTACGGATGGTGATGCGTACCGACCATGTGGGTTGGAACTCTGGATCATGCGGTCTCTGTTAGGAGTAGGGGTGTACCTGTGTTGGACGTTCTGAGTTATGGTGTGTCCCCCTGAATGATGGAGGCTGCTGATCGCCATCAGAGGTGGAGGAGGACTCTGTTGGTGCTGCTGTTGGAACGTGTGATGGACTCTATCGGGGATGGAGGCGCTTGTGTAGATAATCTGATGTTGAGGGGTGACTCTTATCTGATCCCTCGATATCGGTGGCGTGTACCTCATCTGGGGTTGACTCCTCTGGACGTGAATCTCTTGACTAGTAGGAGTTGCGGTGTAATGTATCTGCTGAGGAGAAGGGGGCGGGAGTGTGCGTTGCAACTTGGACCTTCTGAACAGCTTGCTGCTCGTGAATAGGGGTGATTTGGTAGACCTGTTGGTGATGGTCGGGAGGTGTGAGAGGGACGTGGCCGCTGGGAGAAGGTTGACTGTTTCTAGGGGTGTGTCCAGCAGGGGAATGACGAGCAGAGTTGGACGGAGGGGGCGCCTGAGAGAGTTCCATGGACGCCAAGGGGGACGAGTACAATTGGTTGGTGGGACTCTGTTGATCTTGCTGTTGCTGTTGCTGTTGCTGCTGCTCAACCATCTCCGACTCTTGCTCGGGTGTCGTTGGCACCAGCTGCTCCTCGGCTCCCCCTGTCTCTACCTGTTGTAAAGGAGGCGGGGGTAGCTCCTCCTCTTCGTAGTCCTCATCCTCGTCGGGCACATGACCGGTGGTGATGTGGCCCGCAGTGGTGATGGTCCGCACGTGGCGCTGCTGAGAGGTAATCACTGAGGGGGGCTCCTGGCGTTGAGCAGGCTGCAGTTGTTGGGAGGAAATGGCCTCCTCTTTGACGCCTTCCCTCTCTTCTTTCTGTTCCATTGTATTGATAAACTGTCAAAACATAAACATACTTTTATTAATTTGATTAAATCGTTGCGAGTGTATTATAAATGGTCGGTTTTTGGGTTGTTGCCAGAGCAAACAAGGTTTGATGGGATTTTAGTAGTAAACTGTTCACAACCCTATTGCCCCCTCCATCACTATCCTTTTGACCAACCGAAAACCAAATAAAACACTGGTTATTAACGACTCAGGATATTCGATTGTGGATCGTGGGTTGGTGCCAAGACAAGCCAATTTGGACGGAAGCTACTTACTTAATTTATAGTATTAGAAACTCTAAAGTTCATTGCCGTACTTAAAAAAAAACCTCCACCTTTCCCAATATTGAGCTAAATCTATCCAGTAGGTACACCTCATTACACACGATCCCTAGCTTGAGATAGTTCTATCCAGTCCACCTCATTGCATCCTATACCTATCTTGAGCTAGTTCTATCCAGTCCACCTCATTACATCCTATACCTATCTTGAGCTAGATCTGTCCAGTCCACCACATTACATCCTATACCTATCTTGAGCTATATCTGTCCAGTCCACCTCATTACACCATAATGTATCTATATATATGAATACCACAGTACAAATATTTAAACTCATTTACAGGACTGTATTAGTAAACTGTTCCCTCCAATTAAGATACATCAGACTTGTCTTTTAAAGAAAGAGTTGGGGAAACCGTTTAGGGGGGAAAAAACCACCCTCTGTTTACCAGGCTGGGATTCAATCCCTTAACTCCCCATATACATTTAATCCGTGTAACCATCGATACGAGTTAGTAATCATGTGTTAACTATGCTGTTATCTGTCCATAATTTTGTATTTAAAATAAATGGTACGGTGCTACACACATACTTTCTCTCTACTTTATCTAAATTATAGGTTACTTATAACTGGTAATATAATGTGAAACGAATGTTGCAGAAATGTAATGTAAGAAAGAGCATCACATTCCATCAAAGAGCATAAATGAACTAATATACACTGTTACAGAAACATTTAAAGAAAAAAAGGAACATCACTGTTCATCAAAGAGTACAGTAATCAACCTTCCATTTCCAAGACCTCCATTAGAAAATAAGATTTGCTCGTGTATATAGAGATATATATTTCAATTTAAAGTTATTTGTCTATACTATTCTTACAACCCTGCAGGGATAAATTAATTTTAATCTCAAAAAGTTGCGAGATTATGATTCGAAATAGAGATTCAGTTAATGCAAAGTACCTTCTAAGTCGTTTTTCCGGGAAAAATATGATGCGCTATTTTGTTTTTATTTCAAACAGTGCCTAGATAAGAATTTTAATTTTAATTGTTATAGCCTATTTTGAGAAAAACTTTATTTTTATTTTCGCTCTTATATGTATTTGGTTATAGCTCAAAAACTATTGATTTTATAAAAATATATTTATCTCTAATATATTAACACTTTACAATGATTTCTTATCTCAAATAGTTATGGAGAAATTATGAAAATTCGAAAACTTCATTTGCATAAGAAAATGAGAATTGTCATCTTGTTTATAATAAATGATAAACAGTGTATTAATTTAAAATTTAATTAAAATTGTTAGAGCGAATTTTGAGAATCAATTTTTCTCCTTTTTCTATCCAGTAAACTACCCTTAATTTTAGGGTTGAGTGTTCAATTTAAAAAAAAAAACTCGGGGAGACCTTATGGAAACCTCAAATACCAAGGTTTAGCTCAATCGATAAAATGGCTTCGACTCTAGCACGAGGTGCAGACAGACAGACAGACGGACAAACAGACAGATGGCATTGCGAAAACTAATTTTTTTTTGTTTCAGGGGGTCAAGAAACGTTGGCATTTATCCAAATCTCAATTTAGAATTTTTTGACGATCACAATACTTTCTCTCCAAGGTGTCGAGCGAAAGTAAAAAAAATTAAATTTAATTGCTTATTATTTATATTTGGATACTCAAGTAGAATTACTAGTTATTATTATTAATTAGCACCGCGTCTTACTATACCCGTTCGGTTTATACGCTTATAGCGCTTATGGATTAGGAATTGGGAAGGTTGAATTAGAGGAAGTGAGCCCGCATTTGTGTGGAGGGAGAGTGGAAACCCATTTAGTAAAAACCACCCCCAGTTCACCCGACCTAGATTCGAACCTCGATCTCCTCGTCCTCAGCAGTCGAGCTCAACACGACTAGCGCGTTAGCCAACTACGTCACCGAGGCGGGTAGAATTAATAGTAATTTACTAGTTAATGCTCTTAGGAGAAATGTTAGCTCATACAATTAAGTTCAGGTAATGCTAGGTTGTGTTTTATAGTATAAACCATGTTGGATTAATTTAATTTGTGTAAGTTGAGAAGATCAGGTGGACAGACAGGTTGACAAATGAAGAATACCTGAGAAGAGTGGGTGAGAAGAAGATGTGATTATTTGGCGCAAAGCAAACTGAATAGGACACATCCTTATGACGAACTGTCTTCTACATGACGTCATAGAAGGAAAGGTTGAGGGAAAGAGCCGCTATGGAAGAGGAGGATTCAAACATCGGATAACTTGAGGGGAAGATGACCACTCTGGGAGGTGAAGGGGGAGGCAGAGGACAGGGTGCATTGGCGGTCTAAGTTCACTAACAAAAGGAATGGACCTGTCCTAAGATAAAATACCTAATATTATTATTATTATTATTAAGTTAAGAGTAGACTAATAATATTGGTTGGGTAAATATATGTAAAATACTTTTTTATGTCGCTTTTTACGCTAGTGTGTTAAATACAAAGAAGATTGATTTTATTGGAAGTGTACTAGTATTTGCATGAAAGGAGAGAGGAACTTTTTTTAAAAATAATAGCCGCACTCAGTAGACCAGAGCAAGGTTCGAACCTTGACCTCCCCAAGTCAAGTCTATTGCGAGAGTGACGCTTTGCCCTCTAGACCATTAGACCATTAAAGTGGGTAAAGTAAAATTGAGCTCAACCTGCTACCCTGATTGTTGGAGTTTTTTTTGTCATGTATATAATATTGAGGTATTCTGTTCTAGGTTAAGTTAGTTTGTATTACCTGTTATGGGATGCCTTAATTTTATATTCCATATATACCATGTATATATGTGTGGTAACAGAAGATAATTCTGTGTTTTTTTCATCTGATTGATAAAATGTATTTCAGCTACCTACACTGGCTACCATCTCTGAGGGAGCTGTATACTTGCTATCGAGAAACGTTATCTTTCTCTTGAATATAAGACCAATCTTGCAACGCTGGTTCGTCGATGTTGCCGGTAGCTCCTTCTTACCCAAGCACACAACCTTTATATTTAGCTGGAAACGGAGAGATTTAACAACAGTTGATCGAGAGTGAGTAAAGATAAACTGCAGTTCTCTCAGAGATGATATTTAATGTAAAAATCCTCCTCCTGAAAAACTTTTTTTTTAAAAACTATGGAATTGGGAAACTTCTCGATAATAACATTCATACATTCACCGATTAACGTAAATTATTAATATAGATCAATTACGTACCCACATTTCTCCCATCGCAATATTGGTAGATTCTTAAAGCGTGTTTCCCCTCTTTCCTCCCTCCTTTATCACATTCTTTGGATGACCCAACCACTCACACATACACACACAAGACAGGAGAGACAGACGACTTGAACTTCAGCTACAAACAGACAATCCAAGACTGAAAGATCTGGACATATATCTCTCTTTAACGAACCGACACCGGGAAAACTCCACATCCGGACAGGAACCTGGGGGCTAAGGTACAGAAGGGGTGGGGGGAGGGAAGGAGGAGAGGGGGGAAGAAAAGGTGGGACACTTTGAACAAATCTCATCGCACCCTAGACGGGCGGGCGGGTTTGCTTTCGGCGTGACGTCACACACACACACACACCGCGTGCGGAGAAGAGCCTTGACTTAGTTGACTTTGTGATCTCATTTCGAATTCTCGTTCGAGAATGATTAGATTCGGTAATGACAGTTATATGTATACTAAGGGCTAGGTTGGTTTCCGAAATAAGCAATTTTGGATTTCAGGTAGAGGTTTTTTTCCCCCGTTTTTTTGTAAAGATATATTTTTAGATTTTTCATAACAGGAAGTAGCGTGATTTTTGTCCTTGTCTCTAGCAGGTTATCGTTAATTTTTTCTTTGGTTTTCACGTTTGGCAATGTTTTCATTAAGATGGCATTCAATAGGTATGTGTATATACTCACTTTGCTCGTTGGGGGGTGCGCACCTAAGCCCCCAGTGAGTTTTTTTTGCAAGTGAATGTAAACTAATGTAATTTTGGAGTGGTTTTTTTTATAGGTCTTACCGTTTAGCCACAAGAGTCCTCCAAAGAAAGGTCCGCACCGACTTTAAAGTTGCTCCGTCATTTTGATTTTTTTTTTTAAACCTTTTGGAATTTTACCGTCGGATACAAGCTAGAAGCTATAAATTTCAAGTTTCTAGCTCATCTGGAAGTGGGTAAACATTAATATCAGTGAGTGAGTCAGCCGTGTGGCTTTATAGTAGTATATTAAAGCTCTAGCCACGTGATTGCGGTACACTGAATCTCCTCTAAGGTTACCGTCCTGCCAATAAATAAAAAATCCTTTAACAATTTTAAGAGTAACTATCATATTCATACATTACCATACGTTTTCATTACAGTTATCCAAAGTGACAAATGTCAGCTGTTGGCGTAGGGATACTTTAGGGAATATTTCTAGTAACTTTTTGAGCTGTCGTCCAAGCAATCTAAGGTCATCAATGCATTACATATTCAACAACTGTTGCTATCACCATGTGAAGAAAATGAAACTATTATATTTCCACTGGAGCAATATTTTATTTAGATTGGCTAAAAATACTAGCATTTCCTACACTTCCACTTTAATATCCTACTCGGCCTCATTGCGAGTCGAACCTGAGCCACGGCGAGATATCGTACTTCCTTGAGGTGCGCGCATGCGCAGAGGACGGACGGGTTCAAACACCGGACCGGATCTCGGGACGTCGCGGGTCGGAAATGCTGAGGTGAGCAACAGCCGCGCCCTAGCTCAGGTTTGCACAGGGCTGTGGCGAGACTTCGGCTGTGGGCACGCGACTAGTCCACAGGGGTGGGCAAACTATCTCCTGGCTGGTAGAATGTAAGCACGTGACTAGTCCACAGGGGTGGGCCAACTATATCCTGACTGGGAGAATGGAAACACGTGACTAGTCCACAGGGGTGGGCCAACTATCTCCTGGCTGGGAGAATGTAAGCACGTGACTAGTCCACAGGGGTGGGCAAACTATCTCCTGGCTGAGAGAATGAAAACACGCGACTAGTCCACAGGGGTGGGTAAACTATCTCCTGGCTGGGAGAATGGAAACACGCGACTAGTCCACAGGGGTGGGTAAACTATCTCCTGGCTGGGAGAATAGAAATACGCGACTAATCCTCAGGGGTGGGCCAACTATCTCCTGGCTGGGAGAATAGAAATACGCGACTAATCCTCAGGGGTGGGCAAGCTATCTCCTGGCTGGGAGAATGGAAACACGCGACTAGTCCACAGGGGTGGGCAAACTATCTCCTGGCTGGGAGAATGGAAACACGCGACTAGTCCACAGGGGTGGGCAAACTATCTCCTAGCGGGGAGAATGGAAACACGCGCCTAGTCCACAGGGGTGGGCCAACTATCTCCTGGTTGGGAGAATGGAAGTACGTGACTAGTCCACAGGGGTGGGCAAACTATATCCTGGCTGGGAGAATGGAAACACGCGACTAGTCCACAGGGGTGGGCAAACTATCCCCTGGCTGGGAGAATGGAAGCACGTGACTAGTCCACAGGGGTGGGCAAACTATCTCCTGGCTGGGAGAATGGAAACACGCGACTAGCCCACAGGGGTGGGCCAACTATCTCCTGGCTGGGAGGATAGAAACACGCGACTAGTCCACAGGGGTGGGCAAACTATCTCCTGGCTGGGAGAATGGAAACACGTGACTAGTCCACAGGGGTGGGCAAACTATCACCTGACTGGGAGAATGGAAACATACCACTAACTCATCGAGGTGGGCAAACTAGTTCTTGCCTATGAAGAATATATTTTCACGATAAGTTCTGACGGGCTACTTTAAAATTGAGACTACCACTTCTAGAGATCCCGGTTTGATACCGGATGATGGTGATCCATATATTTACAGTTTGAAAGCAATTTCAGCCAACCATCAAATTTAGTATAACAACTTATTAGATGTATATACATAATAGGTTTTATTGTGTATTATTAGACGCACTCTCACAGATTAAATTAGTTTTTAATTCCTGTGCTGATATAATCTCTGTGTTTAGAAAGTTTCACTCTACACTCCAATAAAAAAACAACTTCCTTGAATGTAATATCACAGCCGGCGTACCTTTGACAAGTCATAAAACGTTTCTTGTCCAAGAACTAGTTTATTGCCCGTTCTCGGCGTGACGTCACTCGCCCTTATTTGTCTGTTGGATCCATTATTAAACTCCTCTGTCCTTCCCCTACAGTGAATAAGTGACGTTACCACCCTGAACACATACAACAATCGTAAACAACAATGAAACAATAATCACCGTCTTCCTCTATTCAGACGCAATAATAAAAATGGCGCGTACTTTTGTCAAAGTCACTCATAAAGGAGGCGTGAGTGTGTCTTTGTGTGTGAGTTTGTGAGTACGTAGACTTATTTATGCGTTGTGTGCAGAATAATTCTCTTGGTAAACATCGGCGCTTAAGAAATAAAAGGACGCAAAAGAAGAGTCTTCTACAGAAAAAAAGAATCTACTTTTTTTTCCCCACTTCTTCTCTGTATATGTGCTTCTAACACCTTAGTCCTTGAATTGTTCTATTGTTCTTTTTACCACACTTCTCGACGGGAGGAATTAAGTTATGAAAAGAGAACAAACATGCTACTTTATAAAACATGTGCTGTTAAATATCACTGTTCGTTAGAAATAAAACTTATTAGAAAGTTAATTAGGTATTGATTTAATTCATTTCATTTTACGGCATCTTACCAGCACATCCTTGGCTATTCGCATTTTGAATAACCAATTAATAAAGAAAGTCGAATATATAGGACATATGAACTCATTTACATGGAGCTAGCACGTTGTAAAATCGTTTTGAGCTAACTTAGTAGTTCTGTGAACAGTAGACCTCCATGTTCTTATCGTTACTACAGTCTTACTAGTAGTTCTGTGAACAGTAGACCTCGCTCCCTCCATGTTATTACCGTTACTACAGTCTTCAAATTTCATGTCCTTTTGAACCCTAAAAACTATTTCACCGATCAAGCAAAAACTTGGTATCTAGGGTTTTAATAAGATTCCACAGAAAGTTTTTTTAAAAATTAATTATCCAACCCTAAAATTAAGGGTAGCTTATTTTAGAATTAAAATATTTAAAAAAAATCGACATTCCCAAAGCCGACTCCAATGATTCTGATTCAAAATTTGTATATAGTAAATGTATCACAAACAAAATGGTGCATCTCTTTATTCCATGAAAATAACTTTGAGGGTACTTTACATAAAGGTAAATTTCCAATTTTGATCATATCTGCGCGATTATTTGAGATATTAATTAACTTATCGTTGTATAGTTGTAGGACTCTTAAGTAAAAAACAACTTTTATTTTAAAAATATCTTATAAAATCAATGGGCCTTTTTTATGAGTAATAGGCAAATATATTTTTAAATACATTTTTGAGAAATACGGTGTTGAAAATGCACAGAACAAATAAAATGTTTCTAAAACTGTGTTTATTATTTTAATGTGTAATCTTTGGTAAAATACGATGCTC
>CABFVX010001299.1:127277-163559 GCA_902151425.1 Timema shepardi | reverse complement strand
AACAATGTATATGTTCGATTCCCGCGTCCAGGTGTCATTTTACAACTGCAGTAATTTAAATTAATTTTAAGTTAACAATGTATTATATATATCGTTTCATATATCTTAGGCCGTGTTTGTGGTCATAGTTCCTGACAACATTTTCAGAGGTCCCGGGTCCAATTCCAAGCACTTGTATTTTCTGTGAAAGCAGTGGGTCTGGAAAGGGGTCAACTCAAATCCCGCGATGACAATTGAGGAGCTACTTGAATAAATAAGTAGCGGCTACGGTCTATAAAACTGATATTAACGGTCGGAGGTCTCATTGTACTGTCAACATGGCACCCTATATCCACATAGGTTGATACTATCTTCGTCAACATGCGGTGGCCTCTTGGTTGGTGGCCACTTGCTTGCGAGGTGACGAAAGCTATAATTATAGTTTAGATAAAGGAGGGAGAACATATGTGCCATTTATTTTTATAAGGTATTGACACTAAATAAAAGGGAAAAAGTTTGTTATATTTGTATAAACTAAGGTGAATCACACTATGGAGGAGATGTTCGCGATATTTTAGATCACTTGGCCACGTAATACCGTACTGCGATGACGTCATTGGTTTTTTTTTATCACATCTTGAAGCTTGAATCTGTTTGCTTTACTTAACCAAGAGAACTTGTGTTCTTAAAACAAAGTATTATATTTATTGATAAGCTAAAAACAGACTGGTTAAAATTCACAGGCCATCAATACCGTCCTTCCACGTAGATGAGTGGTAAGGGGTACACTTATATTCTTTAGTTCAATTATTTTCGGTGACCTGGTGGTCTAGGGATAAGGTGTAAAACTTCTCTGCTGGGGGTCCGGGGTTCAATCCTCGGTACCGGCACAGATTTATCTGATTGCCAAACCCTTCCTTCACCTCTGACAAGACGAGTATTAATAACAACTTGTGAATGTGGGGAATGCCAGCCCTCCATCGTGGTTCAGATCCCACGTTAAACTGTAGGTCCTCCATTTCATCTCACAATCACTCTACTATTACACATTAGCGTAAGTGCGAATAACCCAAACGGGTAGTAAGACGTGGTGCTAAAAATAATAATAATTTATTTGAATTTCCTTGTTTTGATGCCAAATGCTGTTTAAATCAAATAATTTTTGTACATCGTATTTTTTTCCCTTTACATTTAACTACACTAACGTAGTTGGAATGAGGTAAGTATAATTTAGAGGAAACGTACTCTATTTTGAATGGAGGAAGAGTGTTAAATTATTTTGGTTAAACAGCCCCTAGTACAGCCGATAGCCGTCCAGGTTATTTAGTGGTTAGCGCACCTGGCTAAAAGCTTAAGAGTCCTGGGTTCGATTTTCAGCTGTGCCCAAAGGAATTACCTCAACGGTCACCAGGGTTTTGTTAGTTATTCTCAAAATAGGTTTTAAGTGTTTCCACTGGTTCCACACCCTCATACTCACTATCAACCTCATACTCACCATCAGCATCATCGCATCTCATTAGGACGTGTAAAGAACCACAAAATGAAAGGATGTACGATTAGTACATTCGGGCTTCCCCTGGGCAGCAGTACATTAGTACAGGCTAATCTTTCCACTAATGGGTTACACGTGATGTGGCCCAGATGGGAAATATTATTATTATTATTACACCCAATCTTTGTCCAAAACCATTATCTCCCCGTCGTCTCAGTCCAGTCTATTGCAAGAATGACTGCAAAAAGATAAGCTACTAATTTTAGAGAGAGAGAGAGAGAGAGAATTAGATCACCTCCGAAGAAATGGGTTTTTAACATTGACCTAGTTTAAGGAGGGAGCCTGCCCTAGAGAACCTAGTGACATGTCGGTGTTTATCTTACTTACGACAGGTATAACTAAATAGTTTTCCTGTGATTTTAAGTTTTAGGCGGTGTCTCGGAAATTAGGTCACTACAGCTGTAATATAGGTTGCGACGCTAACTCAACATCCTGGTTGTTCCTTTCGTGTGATAAGTGCTTTAGTCTCCTATCACGTCATACACTACAAACTGAATGTGGATATAAGGAGGAGAAAAAAACAAGGGGGAAACTTATTGCAAGTGACGAACGGATGGAATTGAATTGAGTCCAAAAGCCACTTTTTTTACCTTTACAATTATTCCAATTGGATCCAGGTTTTTTTTTTTTTGGAACAGTTGTTTGAATTGATTCCAAGTTACAACCCTCTATTGTTCTGCAAAACATACACTCTTTCTAGTCAGTCTCTATTGAAATTCATGGAGTGCATGTCAAGCTAAAATCAAAATATGATGTTTGTCATTAATAGCTTTGAGTTCCGCTTTCAAAAAAATGCTAAATGATGGAATACAACGGTGGACTTAATGCAAGAGACCTCTAAAGTGTTTGTGACACTTTCAGGCGATCATGTTAATTTGTTAGATGCAATGAACCTAGCCTAACCCATTCTAACCTAACCTAATCTAACCTTTCCTAACCTAAACTAATCAACCTACTCTAACCTAACCTAATTTAACCTAACATAATTCAACCTAACCTAACAAGTTCATGTCAACAACCTCTTAGGGACTCAATTCCGGCAACCCAGAAATAGGGTTGGCACTCAATTCAATGTTTGGCACTTAATTCAGTATTTCACCTGGAAACTAGACTTGTCAATCATTTAGGTAAGTGACACTCCCCAAATGAGGCGTAGAAAGGTGGGTGTCGGAAGGGGTCTGGAACTCACCTCCCAAGCCTCCAATTTTCTTTAGCACTGATTCTTACTACCCGTTTGGGCTATACGCCTAAATACTAACTACACTAATGTGTTAGTAATAAGTAAGGTTGAATTTAGAGGAAATTTACCCACATTTGCAAGGAAGGAGAGTGGAAAAACATTTAGGGGAAACCACCCTCAGTACACTGAACTAGAATTCGAACTTAGATCTCACCACCAAGTCTATTGCGAGAGTGACACCTTATAACACCCCTTCCGCTGTGGACCGGAGCGATAAAAACTATAGAAATAATTCATATAAACAAGTGTCCCATTTGACCTTGTTTATGAGTCACAGCCAAGTGGGTCCATTAAACTATTTGTATACCATACTCAATATCTCCCGACCTGTTGACTAGGTATGTTCTATGGCAGGGGTCGACAATAGGTCAGTTGATCTCGCAGCAATTTTCAGTTGATCGCGTAAGAAAACCACATCTTCATGAAAAGGTGAGCTTACCTTGCATTATGCTGCTATGGTACAGCTTATAAGATAGGCCCACAGTCTAATCCATCAAGGTAGGATGAACGGAGTGTCTATTTTATTTATTTAATGTATGCTCTTTAAAGGTAGATACCAAAGTATTGAAGAAAATTATTATTGAATTAAAGGAATAAATACAAGATGTATAGGAAGATAAAAAATGAAACGGTGGGGGATTGATCTTGGGACCTTCGCTAAATGTAAACATAGGTGTCTGACCCCTGTTCTGAGGGTTATTCTTAACACCCGGTGTTTTTGAAAGAGTGAGGAGTTCTACAACACGTCAACCGTAGGCTTGCACTCAGGCCGAAATTGGCAATTTTGAGCACTTCCTATAGTGTAAGACAGCTCCTACTCTACTGGATATATATAAACCTATGTATATTTTGGCTATTTTGAGTGCAATTTGTAAATTTAATACAACTTTAATAACCATTACGTTGAACACAATGGTCACCCTCATCGGAGAATAAGTGGACAAAACGTCCAGCTTGTCTAGTTGGGTTTGTCGGTGATGGGATTTCTCACTTTACCTCCACGCAAGTGCGGATATATTTCCTCAAATTCTACTGTCCTCATCTCTACCCCATTAAGGTATTTAAGGCCAGGCATCTCTGATTGGTACTAAGACGTAATAAAAAGTACAACACTCTAAATTCGTTTAAGATAAACTACAATCTGGTTCAAGTCTTCCAAGGTCAACTATTATATGGTTCAATGGCAACTAGGGTTTAACTATTTCATTTTCTATCGGGTTCATTTGTAACTCAAATGTAGTTAAATCAACCACTATCTAGTTCATTGGTAACTAAGATGTAATTATGTCAACTCCTATCTGGTTCACTGGTAACTAAGATGTAATTATATCAAACACTATCTGGTTCATTCGTAACTAAGATGTAGTTATGTCAACTACTATCTAGTTCACTGGTAACTAAAATGTAGTTACGTCAACTACTATCTTGTTCACTGGTAACTAAGATGAATTTATGTCAACTAATATCTAGTTCACTGGTAACTAAAATGTAGTTATGTCAACTACTATCTTGTTCACTGGTAACTAAGATGAATTTATGTCAACTAATATTTAGTTCACTGGTAACTAAAATGTAGTTATGTCCACTACTATCTTGTTCACTGGTAACTAAGATGAATTTATGTCAACTACTATCTGGTTCAGTGGAAACTATAAAATTTGATAGTGTCAACTATGATTAATAGGCCATTTCACAATCAAAGGATATTTTAAATATTTATTAATATCGTTTTTACTTATGATAAAATAAGTAAAACCGATTACATAATATATAATATATTTGTTAGGAATAATGTTACCTATAATTAAAAGACTATAACATTTAAACACACGTTTTCGATTGAAATAAAGAAACGAGAATCGATATTTTTAGAGAAAATATTTGGTATCGGTAATAGCTTATTTTAAAACTGAGACGATAATATATATTAATGTAATTTTATAAACATTATACAAAATCCTGTAGACCTACTAAGGTGATTTTAGAAACAATTGATGACTAAAAAATGCAGGCCATTAGGAAAAAAAATAACTATTTAAGTGATTACTGGGAAACGTTAAGCCATAGCTCCTTAAACCATTGTTTCTCAAACTGCGATAAGAGTAACCCCTAGGGTACGCCAACGTACCACTGAGTTGTATTGATACCCAAAAAAATGTACTAGTAATAGTAAATTTGATAGAGAAACCAATGAATATTTTGATATGATGGCATTAACTTTAATAATCAACCTCTGACACAGATTTATTTGGCTTAAAAACGTTTGTTAAAATTTAGAACGCCGGTTTATAATTTACAAGATAGCAGGTATTGGTTTTTATTTTTCTAGTGAAGAGTAGGAAGAAGTACCTTGGTTAGGCTATGGCCCCAAAATGTGTCGTGACTGGCGAAAGTTTGGTAAATACTTCCTTTCAGTTGATAAGAGCCTATTCACCAAAAATCAACACTGATATTATTATTATGTATCACAGCGTCTTACTACCCGTTCGGGTTATACGCTTTAAGTATAATTACGCTAATGGATTGGGAATTAGGAAGGTTGAATTAGAGGAAGTGAACCCGCATTTGCGTGTAGGGGGAGTGGAGAACCATATAGGAAAAACCACCCCCAATTCACCCGGCCGAGATTCAAACCTTGATCTCCCCGTCCTCAGCAGTCGATCAGATCAACACGACCAGCGCGTTAGCCAACTACGTCACCGAGGCGGGTTACACTAATATTATAAAGAGGATAGATTTGATTCTTTTGTTTGTAATGGATAAACTCAAAAACTACTGGACCGATTTTAAAAATTATTTCACCAATATAAAGCTACATTATCAGCGAGTAACATAGGCTATATTTTATTTTGAAAATTGTATTTATTCCTTATAAAAATGTCGATAGTCACTCATATTTTATGGTAGAGTCTATGATGATTCTTCAATATGTGTGTTGAAAATAATAATTCGGGGGAGGGGGGGGAGGGCCTAGTATCTAATATAGCTGCATTGTCACTAATAAATTGTGTAGTTGAGGGGAAAATATCAATACAAATTGAAGAAAAAAATAGATAAGTAGCCATTATTAATCATCAAACAACAATGTAAATGACGTCATAAAGAGCAAAGATAATAATTCCAAGACATCTTTAGTGGTGGCGACCAAACCATGTGTGGGAAATATTTCATAACCGGTGGTTTTTTTTTCTTTCATGTAGTGTTTCCAGAATAAGGAGAGAGTGCTAAAGCTGCAACTGTGAAATGTTCTAACCCATGTTTGCCCCCATTTGACCAATCATAGAGGTTCTACTCTACACTATTCACATGGAAATATATTTACATTGATATATGGGCAAAGAGTGTTAAATTTAATAATATTTATATTGTGCGCCTGGGTTACATCATTTGTAGCTCAATGGTAGAAAGATTAGCCATTACTAATGTACCTTTGCCTAGGGGACGCCCGAATATACTAATGCTAAACCCTCTTCCCCCAGCCTCCCCCCCCCCGGCATTATTATTTCCAACACACATATTGAAGAATCATCATAGACTTTATCATAAAATATGAGTGACTATCGACATTTTTATGAGGAATAAATTAAATTTTAAAAAATTAAATTAAATTTTCAAAATAAAATATAGCCTATGTTACTCGCTGATAATGTATCTTTATATTGGTGAAATAATTTTTTAAATCGGTCCAGTAGTTTTTGAGTTTATTCATTACAAACAAACAAAAACTTTTCTCTTTATAATATTAGTATAGAAATACAGCCTTTCCATGGAGGGAGGCTCTTTCCATGTTTCGATTAGATGAGGAGAGGGTGATAGTGAGTGTGAAGGTGTGGATCCAATGGAAGCACTTAAACATAGCTTAAGATTAGCTAACCAAACCGTGGTGACCTCTGGGGTAACTCCCCTCTCGGAAAAAATACCCAAAGTACCAGCCTGGAATCAAAGCAGAGACCCCTAGGCTTGTAGCCATTACACCGCGGAGATGGTTAAACCGAGTGATGAGAACATATCACACGTACAAATTAAGCTAAACTCTGCTTACTCTGTCAACATTCCACGACACGTCACTGCATAGGAAAAGAGCTTTAATTTACAATACAATGTTTCAGAAGAACTTTTGAGTCCTCAAATGAGGTTTTAAGAGTGATTGCGGTTTTGTTTTAAATGTTTAATCTCATCTGTAAGCACGTGGACCAAACGTCAAATCCTTCTATTCTGATTTCCTTGTGATGAAGAGTTCGGGGTTCAAATCCCTGCCGGGTGTACCGAAGGTGGTTTTCCCTAAAGTTTCCCCCACTATTCCTTCAAAAAAAATACTGTCACACTTCCTCTAAATTCTATCTTTCTCATTTCTACCCTTACCATAATACCTGCTTCGGTGGTCGTAAAGTCTAACGCGCTACTCTCGCAGTAGACTAGACTGCCTATGACGGGGAGATCAAGGCTCGAATCTAGATCAGGTGTACTGAGGGTAGTTTGTTCTAAATGGTATTTCACTCTTTCTCTACATCTATGAACATTCGGGTACATTTCCTATAAATATAGTCTCCCTAATCCCTAAAACCATTAGTGTAATTAGTACATATGCGTATAACCCGAACGTGGTGCTAAAAAAACCCCAGACTAATGTAAACATGCTCACAGTCTGATCGCGTAATAATACGCAACGCACAGAACAAAAAGACGTATGAATTAAATGTTTCAATATTAAAAAAAAGTATTTTTATGATATCAATATTTTCATAGGAGCTAATATTTCTTTTCCTAACTAATAATGAAGAACCAGTATGAGCTTAAAATACTCTGGTTTGATATTGTGGTGTGTGTACGAATTTTTAATTAATTTGTTTAAAGCTTTGTCCTATTAACGTTATATCATCACATTTTTCAGCATCAAGGTTTGTTAATCTATAATATATGATATTATGTTAGTTTGTTAGTCGTGTTCTGGTTAAACCCCTACCTAAAAAATACCGCACTAAACTCTCGAAAACAAAAACCCAACTACTCTCTGCAAATTTATATGATTTTGATGTGAACTGTACCAAGGGAAATAACCACACATTGCAAAGTCGTGATAAAGAATAAAACTCTAAACGTGTTATCAGTCTTGAACTTTGAGCTAATCATCGATTTATTATTTGTTGTAAAAGTAAAACTAATGTTGGTTTAAAGGTAAAATAAATGGCCTTGTTGATGGTAAATAAAGTTTTCTGAGATAAAATAGAGTTTGAGCCATGTAGTCGACATTATAATCGTAAGAAAAATAAAAACTGTCAACTCTTCTCACGTTCCAGTTGTTTTTTTGTCAGCACAAAATGAGCTAACACATTTTCGGTAGAGCTTACTCTGATTTGAAAATTTTATCGTAGCTTTATTTTTGTAATTTTTCTTTTTCAATTTAAAATGATATGGGAAGTAACTCAAAATTCGGATTTTTTGCCGTTTTTGTGGCAAAAAACCTATTTGGTGCAAAATAGAAAAAATATTGCTTCAATAGGTACGTTTAATATAATCTTAAGCACACAGTTATCTCAACAGTTATTGTGAATCTCGCATGGATATTAATTTGAAGACTTTTTCTATTAATTTAAAAAAGTTTTTGATCAAATGCTATTATGATTATAACCATGGCCCGGATTTTGTTGACCAAAAAAAATGACATAAAATTGCTTCAAATTTTTAAAAACCTACCTAAAAATATGAACAAAAGCTCGTAATAATAAACTCACACTACTAGATCAAACAAGCAAATTTCTTTAACAACTCAATTCTTGAATTTTGCTAAATATAATACTTTAATATCTGCTTCAGAAGTAATAACTAGCTACCGCCTCCCAACGCAACTCTCTCCAACCTAGCCGTAGTCTCACCAGGAATGTGCATTTTACAACTTAACAAGCAAATATAATATAAAGTTCCATAACTATACCATCTTCTGATTCCGATCAATGGGTGGCGAAAAAAAAACTATGTTTGAGCATTAATGCATATATAAATATTTCGATATTATCAAAATATAGACTTATTCAAAATTTATGGCTTAAAATGACTCAAAACCACCTTACAATGACTCAAGAATGACGAAATAAATTACTTGAAATTTTAAAATGATCAAAAATGCAACAACAACAAATTACGTGTAAAAGAAACATTTTCACAACAAGGGATCATGAACAGAGTTTATGTATTTATGAATATTTTATGTGATGAACAAAAAAAACCACTTTTAAATTCCACCAAAACCTGGGCCCTAATTATGACAAATATTGAGAACTATTAAGGTTAAGCCTACCAGTGGCATGTGTTGAAGTGTCGCCAGGGTAAGCAAAGATAACTCACACTGCACCTGTGATTTGTTCTCATCACACACTGGAACACCCATTGGCCAAGCATAAATGGTAATATATTCTCATGTGAGCTACGTAGAGCAGAGACTATATAAGATTGGTTAAATGGGGGGCATAGTGTGGAAGATTTTTTATCATATGTAGAGTTTAAACTAGATATGCTTACCATGGTAACATTCCACAACAAACTTCTGGAAATTATTATGTGTAAGGTGACCTGGTGGTCTAGAGGTAAGGTGTCAGATTTCTATGCTGGCGTCCGGGGTTCAATCCTCGGTCCCAGCAAAGATTTATCTGATTACCAAACCCTTCCTTCACCTCTGACAAGACATCTTGGGAATGTGAGGAATGCCAGGTCTCCACCGTGGTTCGGATTCCACGTTAAACTGTAGGTCCTTCATTTCATCTCACAATCACCCTACCATTACACATTAGCGTAAGTGCGTATAACCCGAACGGGTAGTAAGACGCGGTGCTAATAATAATAATAATAATAATAATAATAATAATAATAATAATATTATGTGTAGAAAACTAAGCTAAATATACCTACTGACGAAGTATTGGATTCTTATTGGAAAAAACATTGGTTTTGACATAAAAAAAACTGCAAAAATACAAACTTAATACTTGAAGTTCCCACATTAAGGCACCTACTTGAAGTGAAAAACTGTTTAATGTATGTTGTAACCGATTCTTAAAAAATTGAAATTTTGAAGCTTCAAAACCTCTCAAATAATTTTAAATTATCTTAAAATTTTCTGATCTAACCCTAATAAAATATGATTTTATTTGTTTGAGGAAGGTAATATAATTGATTATAAATTTATCATTATGTCATAAATAAAATGATTGTAGTTCGTTTAATAAATAGTTGTATTTCGTTATAAAAAGTATGCAAATAAAATAACTTTGTATTTTTTGATAAATATGGCAACAACCAACTCCTATTTAAATGATATGGTGCAATGAGTATTTTTTTAAAAATATGGATAAAATTTGTATGAACCAAACAAACTAAATTTAGGATGTAGAAAAAATATAATTTAGTTAGCTTTGACATTGTTTATTCTTCTTCTTCTGTATCTTTAAATATCCGTCCTTGATAACATTGTGGTCGTTGTAATAGCCGGGTCAAACACACAATTTTTATATGTATTTTTGTAAAAAAATATACATTTCCCAGACTCGGGGAACATTTTTTAGTTACTGGAATATCGTTTTTTATCACCGCGTCTTACTACTTGTTCCATTGGGTGGCCTGGCGGTCTAGGGGTAAGGTGTCGGGACTTCTGTGCTGGGGGACTGGGGTTCAATCCTAGGTCCCGGCACAGATTTGTCTGATTGCCAAACCCTTCCTCCACCTCTGACAAGACGTGTATTAATCACAACTAGTGAATGTGTGGAATGCCAGGCCTTCACCGTAGCTCGGACTCAACGTTAAGCTGTAGGTTATCCATTTCATCTCACAATCACCCTACACATTACACATTATTGTAAGTACGTATAACCAAAACGGGTGGTAAGACGCGGTGCTAATAATAATAATAATAATAATAATAATAATAATAATAATAATACCGGTTCCATTTAAGAATATAATATTATAACTGATCTAATAGGGATGAAAAAGGAAGCATTTTTGAAATAATTTACCCGTTTATGCGTAGGAGAGTGATAAACTAATTAATTAAAACCACCCACAGTAGACCCGACTGAGATTCTAACCTTAACCTCCCCGTCATCAGCAGGCCAGACTTACATGAGAGTGGCGCTTTAGACCATTCTTCCCCTGAGGTGTGTTCGTAATTTGTTAATTCGCATTTAAATAGCCAAGAATTCATTTTCGTGGGAGAGAAAAAAATATTTAGTGTTATTTGCTGCGTGTATTATTAGTTCAAAAATGTTACAATGAATTTTAAATATGTTTTGATAGTCATTTTAGTATTCTAAGTACAAGTTCGTAAAAGTATATATCTTGAAATGTTGAGGTCTATCTTTATTCATCACAATTTAGGAACCTTAGTTAAAAACAGTGAAATTTCGATCCAAACGCCATTTGAAAATAGCAAACAAACTAATTTTTACCTCTTGGTTAATTTTTTTTTTCATTAGTAAACTTAAAATGTAAGGTTTTAAATTTTTATAATTAAATGCTGGTAGGCTATCTAGATTTTCCTTCTAGAAGTGAACTATATTTTAAAATAACAAATTGCTTCTTTCTTAACGTCCGCAATGCGTCTCGACATTCCGGTTGGTGGCCCCCCACAAGTACGAGATTTTAAATACATTTTGAAAGTTAAAAATACTAAAATTCACAATCAAATTCAAAATATACTAATGATTACAGCATTGTAATATTTCTATCAATGTTAACTAGAAAGATAAATGACAAATGTATAATTTATAAAATTATAAAACAGCCCCAATCGAGTTCGCATTAATTGAGAATATATATATTATGAGTAACTCAATCTTACAGTGAGACTCTAATATGCTTTTCATAAAGGGTCTGATTGCTGAAACAGGATATTTAAGAAGTGATTTATTGATTAAAAAATATAGTTTACACCAAATTAGAGGTGAAATGTATCATCTTTGTCTAGATATAATTATGAATATTACATTTTTTATTTATGTAACTAAAAAATAAATATAAATAACAATTTTTTAAGTTGAAATTCTTAGATAAAAGTAAATATTTAGAAACATAAAGCTATCATTCCTCAAACAAATAAATCATTTTTAATAGGTTTGCAATATCACAATATAATATAATTGTAGTGAAGTTGAAACATTAAAACTGCCACTTTCAAAAGAAATACCGAAAAGTGATGGAAAATACCTTTAGGTAGGTGGTGTGATTAAGATTATTTTTTGGGGGGCAGGCCTATTTTATTTTCAAACTTATATCAATTTACCATGATATAGATTGAATTAGAAACAAACGAAATAAACTAATAAATTCGATACATAGGCTATTTAATTTACAGTATAGAATATTCGTTTTTGCAATGTATTAAAAATATTTTTATGTGAGTTAATAAATTATATTACACAAATATTCTGTGTCAAAATAGCCGAAAACTTATTATATACATTTTATACTACATGTAAATATAGATTCAGACTGGAACAAAACGAATCAGGCAGGTTAGTTAAAAACTAATTAATATGTAATCCTTGTATGTATCGTAGCCTACATGAGAATAAATAAAATAGTTTACCCCTCTTTGATACTCATAACACCATATTTTATACATGAATTAGACAATTTAATCTTTAACTTATATAATTTTAACATATATAACATCTATGAACCCTACAAAATTAAAATATCCAAATATTATTTAATAATTAAGCACATGATTTTAATTAATTTGTTGAATGGCAAACAATATTTTTTTTATGAAGTGTAGTATTAATAATTGTTATAAAACTTATTGATATTATCAATTTTAAACTGGTTTCACAAAATATAAACTTAAATTTGTGAAATACGTAAAGCTATAATATTTTTAATGGAGCATTATTATGTCATGCCAAGTTAATTACAAAATTAAATTATTTGTATAAAAAATTCAAGTTTGAATTTAAAAAACCAAGAAATTGTATAGCAATCTAAAATGATAAATATTTATTTAATAAAAAATAAAAATGGCGAATAAACCTAATATTATAAAATATAGAAATTAATCTGAGTAACTAGATATCTTATAGCAATCTTTTTAAATCAGCTTAATCAAAACAACTTTTGATAATTTTCAAGAGAGAAAAATATCATTAATGAAATTTATAATCTTACACAGATTTAAAATTTCAGATAGAAAGGATATGATAACTAAAGATGGTGATAATAAAATTCGCCCGATAATCAGACTCACCTGGGAAGATTGTCTAATCATATATATAAAAAAAATAAGATATTACACCCTGGGGCAACACGATTGAACCAAATTCTATTAAGACACGACACGACACCTTCGAAACCACCAGTCTATATGTGTTGGCCGACCTGAGAGCAAACAGTCGACAATCGTTGCCATAGATGACACATTTTGAAATTCGTTCGATTTGCAGAGAATCAGTGGAGTGGCATGTGATTGGCTTTTATGACTTGTGACGCGTTTCAGGTAAGATCTCTTCCCCCCTCTTCTTTGTGTGTGTGAGTGTGTGTCGATTCCTGTGTCAATAATTGGACGTTCTGTGATGGCTTCCAGAATGACAAGTGAAGGAAAGGCTTATCAGAAAATACAAAATGGCTGCGGGACGGATCTTAGGAGTGGCAGAAAAATATCTCAACCAATGATGACTTACATACATTTCAATTCTTAAAAACTTTTATTTTTAAATAGTGAGTTAAATTATTAATTTTATTGATTTTAGCTCACATGTGAAGTATTTTTACTTTGTTTCTGAACACTCAAAAAGAGAAGTATGGTGATCATAAAAAAAAATCGAACTTTAGATTTTGATAAATATCAACGTTTCATGACACTCGGAAACTGAAATATGGGTTTTCGCAATGCCGTCTTTCTGTCTGCCTCTGGGGTTTTTGGGATTGGATATACAAACTTAAAATTTAAGGTAGTTTACTGAAGAGCAAATATATATAAAATGGATTTCGATTTTGATTAAATTTTGTATTTAGGTATATTCAACATAAACCATTTTTCCTATGAAAATGATTTTAAGGGTACTTTATCGTGGGCAGAAATTATTTCAATAATTCCCTTGTGTCCCATTTTATTATCATCTGGCATCATTTCTTAGTACTCGTAAGGATTATGCGTTTATGTAATAACGTTGATGGTTTTAGGGACGAGGAAGGTTGTATTTAGAGGAAATTTATCCGCATTTGTGTGGAGAGAGCGGAAAATCACCTTCAATACACCCGACCGAGATTTGAACCTCGATCCCTTCGTCATCAGCAGTCTAGTCTACTGCGAGAGTAGCGCCTTAGGCCATGTGGCCACCAAAGCGCGTAACCATATTATATTAATTACTTTTATTTATATAAAGCCTACTTATGCAAATCAAGTTGAAAAAAAAATACAAGATATTTATAAAAAAAAATCTTGAATTACAGAAAAATGTTTTGTTCTCTAATAAATTGTAAGTGATTCTTTTTAGGTCTATTTCTTGTTATTATAAACATATGTACTGTATGTAGGCTAACACCTTAGCTGACACGCCTCGGTGGTGTAGTTAGCTAACGCGCTAAGTCGTGTTGAGCTCGATTGCCGAGGACGGGGAGATCCAAGTTTCGAATCTCGGTCAGGTGAACTGAGGTGGTTTTTACACTCTACCTCCACGCAAATGTGGGTTCACTTCCTCTAAATTCAACCTTCCCAATTCCTAACCCATTAGCGTATAACCTGAATGGATAGTAATATGTGGTGCTTAAAAAATACTTTAGCTAACTCGGTAGCGTGCCTAATTACCGAGTTAAGGCCCCTTCCCGCTTCCCCTACCCCCGAGTTCGATTCCCAACATACCCAAAAATGTATAATTGGTGAAACAGCCACACAAGGTTGAGTTGGAGAGACAATAGATTGAAACAGAGCTGATCAGGGTTTGGAGCAGTACACTTAAATAACCTCAGCTGAAGCACGTCTAAATACCCCAGGCCTTGCCACCATTCGTCTGAGTACAGTAGCTCCATATCTTCTTTAGTGCTGACTGACAGCTCACAGCTGACGGCTTTGAAAAGTTACCAGACCAAATTATGTACCCCTACGCCAAACCAACACGTGTTTATCAGCTGTCACATCTGACAGTCAAAATTTAGGTATACACCTAAATGTTGACTGTCAGAAGTCAGCTGTGAGCTGTCAGTCAGCACCTAAGAAGTTACTGTGGTTTGAATTTGAGCCATAAGTGACTGGTATTTCTTCAACTTTAGAATAGTTTTTTTTTGTATAGTTCACTCACCAACCGTCACTTTTTCCATCAAGAGTCATGAACCTTGTGACCCTTTTAGCCTATGACAAGTTTCATGTTTATATAGTGTCTGGACAAATGTCTAAGCAGTCTAAGACGTCAGGGCTACTAATAAAAGTTCAAAAACAAATCGTTTAAGGTGCACAGACTCTGGTTCCTTAAAATTAAAATTTAAAATATCATCTTTAAAATATCTTGGTTTTGGAGTCACCCACACAGATGGTCAAGATGTCTAATGTGTTAGGCTTTGATAATAAGTAGGAATATGCAAAACAATATTTTTAACGGTTGCTCTCTATGGGTGTGAAACGTTATTTCTTGCCTTACATTACAAAATATTTTTTATGGTGTTTGAAAACAAGATACTTAGAAACTATTTAGTTCAAAAAGGGATTAGATACTGAGGAATGGAGGAGTTTACATAAAGATGATTTACACAATCTGTACTCATAACAATATGTTACTAGGATAATCAAATCTCGTAGATTATGGTGGGTGTGACATGAAGAACAAATGATAGAATCTAGAACCGTGCTCAGGTTACTGACTGGCAAACCTAATAGGAAGAGGCCATTGGGATGATCTAGACGCACATGGGAGGATAACATTAGAATGAACCTGAAAGAGACATGGTGTAAAGAGGCGGACTGGATATAACTAGCTCAAGATAGGGATAAGTGGAGTAGGCCTACTTTTATAAGTGCTGCAATGAATGTCATAAAGTAAGTAAGTATGTCAATATAAGATGTAATATATATATATATATATTTAATAGAAAATAATTGTGTTCATTCCAGTTAGCACCAAACTCGCTTAGGCCCTACTGTTAAAGGTTTTATCAATATATATCTCCCCGAGCTCAACATATTATTGGCACTTTCTCATCTACATAAACAGTCCCCTTAAGTTGGAAGAGAAAGAGGACTTAAGAATTTTTTTTTTTTGCAGTTTTCTTAATAAACTTTATTTTGACGGAATAAATAAAATACTGCTCCAGTAGAAACGTAAGATATAATTTTCTTCACATGGTGATAGCAACAGTTGTTGAATATCTATTATGAAGTGGTATTAGATTAGAAACTTTTTAATTGAAACGAAAATTTGTCTTTCAACTCCAGCATACCCTCGATAGATATACAAGAATTGTTTATATCACCATGTAGAGAAAATTAAACTTTCTGTTGTAATGGACAAATAGTTTTATATCACCATGTGGAGAAAATTAAACTATCTGTTTGTAATGAAAAAATAGTAGATATCACCATGTAGAGAAAATTAAACTCTCTGTACTGGACAAATAGTAGATATCACCATGTGGAGAAAATTAAACTCTCTGTTTGTAATGGACAAATTGTTGATATCACCATGTAGAGAAAATTAAACTCTCTGTTTGTAATGGACAAATAGTAGATATCACCATGTAGAGAAAATTAAACTCTCTGTACTGGACAAATAGTAGATATCCCCATTTGGAGAAACTTAAACTCTCTGTTTGTAATGAAAAAATAGTAGATATCACCATGTAGAGAAAATTAAACTCTCTGTACTGGACAAATAGTAGATATCACCATTTGGAGAAAATTAAACTCTCTGTACTGGACAAATAGTTGATTTATTTTGAAAAAAAAAAAAAAATGTTTTAGAATAAAAGCTGCAAAAACATTGGGTTTTTTCCCTCGCGTTCTCCTACACCCCCACCTTAACCACTCGACCTCAGGGATATGGTATGTGATATTATCTTATATTATTCTGTAGCGTTCAAGCTTCAGTCGTAACGCGGCCACAAGTTATGTTCCCAGCGCAGGAATACAAGGTCCACATGCGTCGCTAGAGCTAGTCTTTGAACGGTGGGATTCCTCGACCATTGTTTCATTGTCAAGATGCCATCGTGTGTTGTTAGCATAGGACAACTCAAACACGATGCGCCCACGCGCTTCATCTGTCTTGTTTTTATATTGGGTCCAAGTTTATTGCCTTAGCTCAGTCGGTAGCGTGTTTGTTGTATCACTCTATGGTCCCAGGTCAGATTCCCGGCATGGACCAGAAAAAAAAAGAAAAATCATTGATGAAATTTAGGGGTTTCCTCTCCCATGCTCTACCAATCAGATATCCAGGATTCATCTCGTCCTCAGGGTCATTATTCACTCGTATTTTAAAGGTAGAATCTTTCATGAACTTGCGAGATCGTTGGTATCAGTAGAGCCCCGTAAATATGGTGAAACGCGATAAAGCTTAAAAGTACCATACAAAGTTGGAATCATTATTATTATTAGCACCACGTCTTAATACCCATTCGGGTTATACGCACTTACGCTCATGTGTAATGGTAGGGTGATTGTGAGATGAAATGAAGGACCTAAAGTTTAACGTGGGATCCGAACCACGGTGGAGGCCTGGTATTCCCCACATTCACAAGATGTCTTGCCAGAGGTGAAGGAAGGGTTTGGTAATCAGATAAATCTGTGCCGGGACCGAGGATTGAACCCCGGACCTCTAGCACAGAAGTCCGACACCTTACCCCTAGACCGTTGGGTCAGCCAAGTCGGAATCAAGTAGACTACTTTCCTTTGATAATTTTAAGATATTTACAATGTTTTTGAAAAGTGAAATCAAACGAAATTGTCTTGTTACACGAAATTCTCCTATAAAACAAAGTAATTCCGCTTTTACAAAAAAACAAAAAAATCTTTAAATAAACACGAAATTGAAGAAGAAATTAAGCAGAAATTTTGACCATGCTGTAATTTGATTAGTATTTTGTTGTAGTGTAGACTAACATTAGGCTACAAAATTGGTAAATTTGCAGACATACTTGACAAAGAATTTTAAAGTAAATATATAAGGTTTCAATCATAAGACTTAATTTTATATACATTTTCTCAACATTTAAATAATACTTAAATGCCTCAGATAACATTTAATTTTGAATAAACACAAAATACACTGGAAAGGGAGATTAAAAAATAAATTTAGCTAAAAAATAAAACAATTTTTAGAGGCTCTAGCTATCAGTAACACAACTACTAGCGGCTGTGTTTCAAATAACTATTAAGTAACCAACAAACTATCTCACACGTCCATGACAGACTCTGCCTTTACAATACGAGTGAATAATGACCCTGAGCACTATACTAATCCTGGTTATTAGATTGTTAGAGCATTGGTGCACTAAGCAAATGGTTTAGGGTTCGATTCCTAGGTCCAGGTGTTTGTTTCAACTAGATTTTAAATAAATGAAACATACACACGTACATACCTAATCACGCCGTTCCCTTACGGGCTAGGTGAGAAACTGTACGGTACGTATAGCTCAAAAAACAACTCCTCCGTACTTAATCCATCCTCACTAACTTTCTTCACACTTCCCTATCCTTGTACACTCCCTTCGCTTCAATAATATCCAAAACACCGGGTTATGCATGCTCTTTAATGTTCCTCTTTTCCACACATTCGCTTACAATATTTAGCCACGTCTTACATGCTCTACCCCTTACTTTTGATCAACACACTCTACCTTCATATATTTGATTCTGAATGAAACATATCCATATGAATAGTTAACAGTGGCCATACCAGCCACAAGCATGATGACCAAGCGAGGTGTTTAATTTTCACACAAAGGGCCTGATTCTGGATCCCTATATTAGATATTAGATGGAGATTATTTTACATTTACACAAGTTACTGGTCTAGTTATTTATGATGTGAGGAATGCCAGGTCTCCACCGTGGTTCGGATTCCACGTTAAACTGTAGCTCCTTCATTTCATCTCACAATTACCCTACCATTACACATTAGTGTAAGTGTGTATAACCCGAACGGGTAGTAAGACACGGTGCTGCTAATAATAATAATAACAATAATAACAATAATAATAATAATAGTTCTTTATGTCCCTACCTTTTTGGGAAAAAAAATATCAACTGTCTTTTTTCTCAAACTGTATTTAAAATTTTAACGATTCCGTTAGTTGGTCATTGGGGATTTTTTCAACTCTGTTTTTCAAATTAAACCCTGAGAGTTTTAGTTTAGTAGCTTAAAAAACCACATTAACAAAGTCACTTTAAATAAATACAAATTACTGAAAAGTAGTGCAAGTAATAAGTAATATTTTAAAACGAGTGCTCAAGACTGTATTTTTTACTAAATAAAAGTGACTTGTTGGTTTTATTTTTTGAGCTGGATGTTGTTCGAGCTGTAAAAGTACAATTTTCGGGGCTTACAAATTTAGTACAACTTTCGGGGTTTACTTCAATCGACAAATTTAAAAACATCATTAAAGACAAATATGTCATAAAAAAAATTGTAGATACATGATTGAAGAAATGAACCGGGTGGACTTTTTACGTCAAAAGATTGAGTAAATAATAGTGGAATAGGTTGTTATAAATATTATCTTAGGACTGAATGCAAGTACGACTCTTGTCGGCTTTTTTTCAAAGTAATTATGTTAATTGTCTATGTACTAACATACACGTTTAGAAGAATCAATACAAATTTTAACACAAACGTTTGAAGTGTATAAATGCATGCACGTGTTTTCGACTAATAACAACATTCCCTTACCAATACTATTCAAGCTATATTTAAATAACTCTGAATAAATATTTAAATTGGCTCAAAACCAAGTATTTTCAACTAGTTATCATAGAATAATCCAAACTATTTGCGATCCAAAAAAGACCGAAAAGTGCCCAAGAGGGAAAATAAAACTAATGAATTATTTCAAATCGAAATAAAAATGTCAAAAATAAGCCAGATATCTTTCCTTATCATGACTTATAATCATCCTTTAGAATGTCTTCACAGGATAATATACACAATCTTTACACAAGAAGGATGTTTACAAATATAACCTTAGTAAAAATGTCTTTGTCTTTTGTGAAGTCATACTTTACAAACATTATTATCGGTGCTCAACTTTGCTATCATTATTAAAATAAGTGGCTGTTGATTTCGTTGAGGCTATGGGGTATCTCATTCAGCTGCTTAGTCTGGTTTTGAGATAGTGCTGTGCATGTCGGGATGTTTTGTAACCAGCGGAGACAATCTATTCAAACTACGTGGGCTTTAAAGTGAAAACTGTTAGGTGAGTTTGGGGACAAAGAGAGGAAAAAAAAACAAGGTTTAGGGGGGGAAAAAATATATATGGAGGAGAAAAGATAAGGTGGTTGAAATATCTCTACAGCGTCAATATCTCGGTGGAGTTTTATAACTCGGAAGTTGAGACCGGTATGGCTCAGTGAAGGTTGCAACTATGTGAAGTTAAGGTTGAAACATCGAGAGGTAGGTCTTTTTTGTTTCTGAAAGATTCATCAGAAGTGAGTTTTATCGAAGTGGAATGGGGGGGAGGCTTAAGGGCAGCTCATTCACGCATAGAATATAAATTAGTTGTTGGTTTTATCGCATCCCCAACAAAGAAATGATTTTATTTCGTCTAAAGTTTTTTTTATAGCGGTGTTCTGCTGAAACCCCTTTACCGAATTTGCTCTTAAAAGTATATATTAATTTTACATGCACGTTTGAACTAAAGAGAGATTTAACAAAGCTAATAAAGTAATCTTAACTAGCTAATCGCTAACTTTACCACTCACCTACGTAAAGTCAAACGTCGCCGACGTGGATCAATCGCTGATGCAGTTAGCAAGTCGTTTATTTCGAGGACTCGCACAACCCACTTACGTCGTTCAACAAGAGACTTGACAAGAACCGAAGTCGTCAAAATGTTAGAAGAGGGCCGACTGTCTACGTGCCATCAAACGTCAAGGACCCCAAATAAAAAAAAGGTATGAGTGACTCATCATGATTGAAACACACCCAAGGGCGGCCATTTTGAAACTAGAAGATTTCTCGTTGCCATCACCTTTTCCATCCTCTTCACCGTGACAACATAGATGAAAAAAAAATCCAATAACGCACGATCAATACGTAAAATATTACAAAATAAAACAAAAATAAAATAAAATTCATATATCCACTTGAATTATTTGACAAATGTAAGATGAAAGAGTAGTAAATTGTTCATAAACTCGTGATATCTAAATGGGTAAAGATTCCTTTCACGTGGGAAACACAATACATCCACACGAAAATAATAATTAAAACTTTAAAACCCCGCGAAAAGCCGACCTCCTAAGTTTACCGATGTATATTGCCAGGCTATATAACCAACTACGTGTTGTTTACCTGATGAAAAGGCGATAAGGTTCAGTATCGCGTTTAGGTGAGGCGGTCCGTGGACCGTAGGAGCAAAGCGGGAGAGTTGTGATATTGGTGCGATGTTAGACTAAGAGCTCCGCTATCTTCTCAGTTTGAGTTACCATGGTGATTCTACAGCAAATAAACGGAGCTGATAAGAGAGGAGAACAGGGCTTGAGAAGTGACGTGGTGACAAACAGTCCCATAATAATAACTGTTCCAGTTTCAGGTTATGAAACATTTGTAGAGTTGACAGATCCGCCAAGAAAGATTGTTGACGGAATGTATTTGACTCTCATTGATTCTTTTCTCTAAGAGCCTTTATAAAGTTGTTTGAAAAAGGTCTTATTTTTTTTAAATAGCTAATTAATTAAAAGTGATTTTCAACTAAACATTCTGATTAATCAATCTAGTAACTGGGCTGTAGTTTTTTTCATTTTTGACATATATAGTGAGACTCATGTTTTAAACCACGCAAACCAAGGATAGTCTCTTTGAATAAAATGCACAATTGCGCATTAAATATGGTTTTCATTTGTTTTTCTGTGTAAAAGGGGGAAAAAAATCTTCACACGTTTGATTTTAATACACTATTGAATATAGTATTCCTTTGTTTTTTGTTTAATTTTATTATTAAGGGGAAAAAAACAATTCCACGTGAAAAGATGTCTCTTTGAATATAATGCGCCATTGAGATTAGTGATTTTTTTTGTATAAATTGATCACCAAGGAAAATAGCAATATCAACTCAAAATCCAAGGATAGATTATAAGAGAAATTTCAAATTGAAATCCAAATAAGAATCTTAAGACTGTAGTAAAGATAAGAACATGACAGTTCTTAGCAATCTTTGAATGGAGGAAGTGAGGTCTTCTGTTCACAAAACCAATTGTAAATTTGTTTAGAAAAATATCCACCAAGTACAAAGAAGTTTGCTAAAACGAGTACCTATCAGGATGAGAATTTAAACACGTGTTATTTAATTCCTTTTTAAAGTCTAGAGCACCAATTTTAAGATTTAAATTTATATAATCGATCTAAATGTATATTGCACTTTAATTTGTACCACTTTTATATTTTTCTTTATTTCCACACAAATTTTGACGCAATTTAACACGATCAATCGTTTCAAGGTATTCAACAAACTATTTAAAATACTTGAATAAAAAATTCCCTTACGTAACGGAGATTCACTTTTCAATTTTTCAAAAAGGTTTTGAATTCATACGACTATTAAAACGGAAGACTTAATATCGTTAAATAGTTGAGTTTACTGTAAATCCAAACACACTAGAGACAAAAGGATAATGAGCAAAATGAGGCCGTGAAAAACTCTAATTGCAAGGCCTGGGTTTGATCCTAACCCCCTGCACTATCTCTCGTACGGTTTCAAAGAAAATGATAAAGTTTTACACCCGTTTCGGTGGCCACGTGGCCTAAGGCGCTACTCTCACAATAGACTAGACCACCGATGACGGTGAGATTGAGGTTCGAATCTCGGTCGGATGTACTGAGGGTGGTTTTTACAAAATTGTTCCCCACGCTCCCTCCACGCAAATGTGGGTAAACTTCTTATACAAATAACCTCCCTAAACCCTAAAACCATTAGCGTAATTAGTACATAAGCACATAGCCCGAACGGGTAGTAAGACGTGGTGCTAAAATAAATAATACCAGCTAAATCCACGTTCGTCGTACGGGATGTTGTGTTATTATTTACTTTTGAATGAAAATTTAAGAATTTTTGTTTAAATCTAATGGAATGGTTCTTAGCACCAACCGAGAGAAACCGTGAGGAGGTGACCACGTATCTTTTATCATGGGGAGTTTTTCCACCCCTTAGAAGTATCTACGGGGTTAAAAATAATTGCTATATTTTTTTCTAAGGCATTATTAGAACAAACTTATCGGATTATTACCCTCTAAACGCTTAAAAAGATTTAATAAAGCAATATTGTTGATTAGGGTGGCTACCCCTATTTCACCCCCTTCATCACAAAACATCGGAATGAAATATCTTTACTTTTCCTAATTATCTTATAAGGAACACCTGTGTCATATTTCAGCCCTCTGGCTTCGTGGGATGTGTGAGAATTAGTGAGTGAGTGAGTGATGAGTGAGTAATGAGTGAGTGAGTGAGCGATGAGTGAGTGGTGAGTGATGAGTGAGTAGTGAGTGAGTAGTGAGTGAGTAGTGAGTGAGTGATGAGTGAGTGATGAGTGAGTGGTGAGTGAGTGGTGAGTGAGTGATGAGTGAGTGATGAGTGAGTGATGAGTGAGTGAGTAGTGAGTGAGGGCGTTCGCTTATATATATATATATATATATATATATATAAATTAAATTTTAAGCAAACAATGTGTTTTAACGTAAACTGAGTATGTTATGTCATCGCTCTAGTCTTTGTATTAGTTGAGAAAAGGAGATGTTGACAATATAATTCATATAATAAGTACCTGTATGGACCTATTTCACGTAACAGGTTCACTATAGCAGTCTTAACACCCATTAACGATCAATAGGGAGCATTTAAAACTATCTTCCTCATCCTTACCGAATACAATAATTATGTATGGATTTAAAACACGAAAATATATTAGGCAATACCACACTACATAAAAGTATGACGTGTAGCAGTTATATTTCCGCGCAGGGGCGCTCCACCCTCTTGTGTGGATGGTAGCGCCGCAACGGATGTGACGTCAATGTGCGAATAAAATGATTAAATGTGACATAATTAAGTAGGTTTCATGTAATATTACGGTTTGCATACCTTAAGGTGGGTATTTAGGGAACGTGAGAGAAGGGCAATGTTTTGAAAGATTTTAGAGCATAACTTTTTTTTGTGTGCACAAAATAAAAAAAATATTTCTTCAATATAAAGAGAGTTTAATTTTCTTCACATGGTGATATCAACAGTTGTTGAATATCTGTTAAGGGTGTTCTGGAATTTAATGACAACTTTTCGTCTTCATTTTAAAAAGTTTCTCATCCAATAGCCGCTATGCTCACGACAGATATTCAACAATTGTTGATATCACCACGCGAAGAAAATTAAATTTTATGTTTCTACTTAAGCAATACTTAATTTATTTTGCTAAAAAAATAGTTTGGCTATAAAATCTTCCAAAACACATTTTCTCACGTCTCTTACTCTTGCACCTTAAAGTATGTTTTGTTGCAGGTGGTTTTTTTTTTGCAAAACTATTTTAGCTAAAATAATTAAAATGTTGAATCGGTAAATAGGTCCTACTTATAGTTTCACTTTCTACACATAATAATCTTAAAGAGTTCTTGAATATCTGTCATTGGGCATAATAGTATTTGAATAGAAACTTTTTTTTTAACGAAGAGACAAAGTCCTGGTCAAATTTCGTGATGACCTTAACAGATATTCAAAAACCTTTGTGATCACCATATGTAGAAAATTTCAATTATCGTATTTTTTTCATTTTGGCAAGAAAAACACTTTTTTTTTTCAAGTATATGCACAAATACTTATCTTATATGACGTTCCTTTCCAGCCCATCTTAAAAATGTTAGTTAAATATGTATTTATGATACAGTAGCCCCATGGCTTCTTTGGTGCTGACTGACAGCTCACAGCTGACTTCTGACACTCAACATTTAGGTATATACCTAAATTTTGACTATCAGAAGTGACAGCTGCTAAACACATGTTTTTGCAGATCATATGGTTCGGCGCAGGGATATATAATTTGGTCTGGTAACTGTTTAAAGCCGTCAGCTGTCAAATAAAAAATATATGTAAGTTATTGAAAAAAGTAAACCATTATATATATTTTTATAACCATACAAATTTGATACCATGCTTTGAGGGTATCATCTTAAGAACATGTGGCTTGGTTTTGTATGTATGTGAAGGTAGAGAGAGCAAGTCTAGTTTTAAACCGGCAGAAAAGTTTCTTACCGGGGTGATATTGTACGTCTGAGCTACATCATTCGTAGCCCGGGGGTGGAAAGATTAGTCGGTACTAATGTACAGTTGCCCAGGTGACGCCCGAATAGTACTAATCGTACATCCTTTCTGTAGACTCTCTTTCCATGTTCGGATAATATGATATGATGGTGATAAACTACTATTAGCACCACGTCTTACTACCCGTTCGGGTTATATGCACTTACGTTTATGTGTGATGGTAGTGTGATTGTGAGATGAAATGTAGAACCTACAGTTTATCATAGTAATCCGAACCACGGTGGAGGCCTGGCATTCCACACATTCACGAGTTGTGATTAATACACTTCTTGTCAGAGGTGAAGGAAGGGTTTGGCAATCAGATAGATCTGTGCTGGGACCGAGGATTGAACCCCGGACCCCCAGTACAGAAGTCCGACACCTTACCCCTAGACCGCTAGGTTACCGAGTGATAAAGAATATGAGGGTGTGGGATCAGTGGAAACACTTAAACCTAACTTAAAGAGTTAAGACTAATTAATCAAACCCTGGTTACCATTAAGGTAGTTCCCATTTTGGGGAAAATACCCCAAGGTACCGGCCGGGAATATAAACCGGGACCCTTTAGCTCGTAGCCAGATGTACTGACCACTACACCAGGGGGCCGGTAAGTACGATGATAATAATATACGATTCACCTTGCAGTCTGTTGCTAGATGATAAGATACTAGATGTTGGGTTACAGGTAGTTTGTAGAGTAACCTCGATGCGTTTCTGCGTTCCTAGAAGAGTACTCGCTAGCCGTTCCGTCTTATGGCGGTGGTAATATCCAAACCAGCAAGAAAAAAAAATGTTTGACCGCCATTTTGAAGGTGTACTGGCCTTTGTTTACTTCATAGCTTAACATTATGATAATATTGGTCTGCAACTTAATTTTATTTATTTATTCATGTGTTATTTCATATTTATCTTTTAATTTTTTATGAGCTATTTTTCTTTGATGCTTCATCAAATTCTAACTGGTTATCAAAATATTTCGCAACAAAATAAATTGACTTGTTCATTTTTAAATTTAGGTTCTATTAATATTATATCGATATGAATTTTTATATATATATTTAGCACCACATCTTGCCACCTGTTAAGGATATCCACATATATACTAATTAGGGTAATGAGTTAAGGTTGAGGAAAAATGAAATGAGTAAGTGTACCCGCATTTGAGTGGAGAGAGAGTGAAAAACCACCCACTATACACCCAACTGGGATTATAAATCAACCCAAATCTTCCTGTCATCGACAATCTAGTTTATAGCGAGAGTGATGCCTGATACCATGCGGCCACCGAAGCAGATTTTTTTTCATAATGTTTCAATGTGTGCTTATTTTGAATAATTTTTGAATAAAAAACAAAAGCTATGAATGTTATTAAAAATTATATAATAACTATATTATAATATATTTAATTTTATCATAAAAAATTATATAATATGATTACAATTATATCATAAAAATTTTTTATAGTAAATATATATATATATATTATATATACAATATAGGTATATATATATTGTATATATATTTATTATAAATATATATATTATATATACAATGTAGGTATATATATATATGTATATAATTTATATATTAATTAATTCTGTAATAATATATTTAATAATAGCTAATTTTTAGGTAATATAAATTGTCACTTTATATTGCCTAAGCATTAGTTTTTAAGGTCTCTTAAATTTGAATTCCCGCCAAAGCTTACGATTTTTTTTATTAGAAATTACTAAGAGTTGTACAATTTTACAAAACTTTCCTCTTAATTTTTGTAATGTTAAAGCTATTCTGATTTCATAAATGGTTGATTTATAATTTATTTAATAGTACAAATGGACTTGATTAATTTTTAAAATTCCACTTTCTTCATAAGATTACATTGTAGACTCTGACGTCATACCCCCACAATGGCATACCGCGAGTACTCTTTATATCTAGGTTATTCTAGTAGTTTGTGACAAGACCTGCCATCTCGGGGGGGATATGATGAACTAAATAAAAACATTAGAGAGTCCACCAAATGTCAGAGCAGTACTTAAAATTTGTTTTCTCAAATAGAGAAAGTATTGTAACCGTGATACAAATTTTACTTTGAGACTATGATAGATCTTAACGGTTTATAACGTGTCCCAAAACTAAAAAGAGGGGGCCTTATATCTTTTTTTTTTGTTTTTTTACAGATGGCTACAATCATATTATTTGAATGGTCTTAGTCTTAAGGATCAGTGTGACGCAGCCAAGGGGAGAGTGGGTGGCTGCTGCTAAGAGGGGTATTTTCTTTCCCTTAACCCCAAATTCCAACATCCTAAAATCAATATAAGGTGAGATGGAAAGGTAGGTGAGGAAAGGTCAGGGTTTTTGCAGTTTTCATAGAAAACAATTTTTATTTTTTTGCCTAAATAAATCAAATATTTGTTCACTAGAAACCTAAGGGTTTAATTTTATTTACATGGTGATATCAATTTTTTTTAGCACTGCATCTTTCTACCCAATAGGTTTATATGCCTATGCACTAATTATACTAATAGTTTAGGGATTAGGAAGGTTTAATTTAGAGAAAATGCACCTACAGTTGTGTGGAAGGAGAATGGATAGCCATTTAGGGAAAACCCACCCTCAGTGCACCCAGCCGGGATCGAACCCCAAACTCCCCGTCTAGGACAGTCTAGTACAACACGAGATTAGTGCGTTAGACCAAGCGAACACCGAAGCGGGTAAGACAGTTGCTGAATATCTGTCATGAGCATAGCGGCATTAGTCGATAAACTTTTTAAATGACATTGTCACCGTGGGGATAAAATTAAAATATGTTTCTACTGGAGAAATAGTTGATTTATTTTGACAAAAAAATGTTTAGTATCAAAACTACAAAAAAATACTTTCCTTGCTTGAATTTTTAAAACCTTCTTACGACGTTATTTTAGGGATTAGACACCCCCTCCCCCAAATCTGTTAGGATATTTGAGAAAATATTAGATTCAAGATAAATATTTTTTTTTTCTTATACCAACTTTGTTGGCCACATGGTCTAAGGCATCACTCTAGTGTTAGATTAGACTGCCAATGACAGGGGGATGGGAATTATAATCTCGGTCGAGTGTACCAAGGGTGGTTTTCCACGCAAATGCAGGTACGCTTCCTTTAAATTCAACCTTCCTCATCTCTAACTCTCTAAAGTAATTAATTAAAACGCGTATAACCTGAACAGGTATCAGGACGCAGTGATAAACAAATCAATATAACTAGATGCCTCCATAAACCTCCCCAATATAAGTACATTTTCTGGGTACGCCACTGTGAGCAAAGAACAAAAATAGTAATATTTATAATGTTTTATTTATTTTATTTCTCTTATTAAGAAAAACCCCAAATCTATGACATAAGTAGCAGTAGTGTGTATAAATAAAAAAAAATCAATAAAACAAACAAAATATTCACACACATGAAAACACATAAATAATATGTCCACACATCAGTCTTTGACATTGATTCAAATGCTTTAGGGTGGTACTACATTGCCATATATGTTAAATACAATTCAAATATTCATTTTAATCTTTGGTGATAAGTGTGTTACTACATCAGATCACATTTCTTTCTAAGCTTTTACAATGTATGATTACAAAAATATAAAACAATTATTGTTTAATTTCATTTGAGGCTTCTGTGATTGAGAATGTTGTTAAAAATAAAATAGAATAAATGGTACGGTGCACCACATATACGATATTTCTTTACTAACTTAAAAAAAATACATTTACTAAAAACTCGTGTAATATTTGTGAAACAAAATAATATATATTGCTGCAGAAACATTCCACCAAAGAGCTTAAACGAAAATGGTATCTATACTATCATAAAAACATTAATAAAAGAGGAATATCTATATCCACTAGAGTGTATAGCAATGAATTTCCCATTTCAAAGATCTCTTTGATATATATAAATATATATACGCCTATAGCTCAAAAACTATTGGTTTTATAAAAATATATTCCAAATAAAAAGATTGTTATTTTAATAGTACTATAATTTTATAACTATTTCGTTTCCCAAATATTTAGGATGAAGATTAAAACTTTTAAGGTAAAACGAAGGTCGCCATTTTGTTTGTAATGTTAAACAGTGTTGCTTAGATACAAAATTATATCAAAATTGTTAGAGCAGATTTTGACAGAATCAAATTTTTGTTTTCCTTTTATTTTTTAGCCTTCAATAAACTACCCCTAATTTTAGGATTAGATATCTAATTCCAAAAAACTCCTTGAGGGAACTTTATAAAGACCCTGGGTAGCAATTGACTCCTAGTCCGATCAGTCAAATGGTTTAAGCTCCAGGCCGAGATACGGACAAACAGACAGCATCGCGAAAACAGCTTTTTCGTTTACAGGTCGGGGGAAAAAAACTAAAAAAAAAACAACAATTGTGAAGCTTCTGGGTTCAAACGTGGGCTGGTAGACATAATACAAGTGGAATTAATAGCAACTACTAAAACAACTAGAAATTTAAAAATGCAGAATAATATTAAAAATATTTATGAATGGATTGATTTAAGCTTTGAAATAAATTGTCACCAAAGTTTCTCCAGTGGTTCGAGGAAAAACATAGTTGAATGCTAAGCCCTAAGTGTGGAGATAGAAGTTTGTGTTATTATAAAATAGCCAATTCAAACTATACAATTCATTTTTTATTTACTTCTCATGGCGTTATCTTGAAGATTACTGAACTTTTCTTTAATAAAAACCTAGAGCAGTATAGTCGAAATGTTTTCTAAAATATATTATTAAATAAAAGATCTTTGATGGCTAGCCAAGTTTACCACATATTTGCTCTATAAAATAACTATTTTTTAAAATAAATGTATCGGTGCAATACCACCTTTGGAAAGGTCGTATTATTAAAAAAAAACATGCATAACCCATCATTTTTTAACTTTCAAAACTTTTTTTTAATATTTGTTTTTGACATGTACTAAGAAAGGTGTGAACATAATTACGGTATGTGAACTAAATGTAATATAAAATAATTAAAGTTATTATTTTAGCATATGCAATTCTTAATGATTTTTCAAGGTATTTTTTTTTAAATAAAATAATCTTATTGAATTTAAATACAATCATAAAAAGGGTAATTTTTTATGAAACTTTTTATAAAATACTCATTTTTTTATTAAATCTTACACTTAAAAAACATATCAACACATAATTTGTTTCTATATAATACATGTATATACATAGTGATGTGAATACATTAGGATAATAAATTGAAAAACTGTACATACCCACATATTCATAAAAGTCAAAATATCAATTGATTCGACTATTATTGAAAATAATCAAATCCACCTTAAATAGTTGTAAAAAATCTCATGAACTACTAAGTTAAGTGTTCTCCACAACATGTGTTGCCAAACAATTTTTCAAAACACTTTAATTACACTGAGAATTTGGACAACTAATTTAAATCCATAGGAAACTTAGAATGAACAAAATGTAAACTTAATTCCTTTCAATAAATATCGATTCGATTATTTTTATATCCAGTTGTAAATAACTCAGAGAAGTGTGATAGCAATAATTACATTCCTTTGGTAATTAGCACTTTAGATGATGAGCTCGTCATCTATATGGATAGAGGAAACTTTATACAATAGATACAGATTAAATGATTAACATAAATACAATAAATGAAAGTTTTGTGAGTCTCCAAATGTCAATGCTTACCACCGTGATAAATTTAAGTGCATACTAGTTATTTTTAAAACTATAAATGTATCAAATAAGACTATTTTCAAATCCTGAATCTTCATTTTATTTATGATTTCCAAACATTATATTTATTTTTTTGGCACCGCGTATTAACACTCATTCGATTTATATGCCTATGTACTAATTTAGCTATCGGTTTTAGCGATTGGAAATATATTTAGTGGAAGTGTATCCACATTTTCGTGGAGGTAGAGTGGAGAACTTTTTTGTGAAAAATCATCATCAGTATATTCAACCGAGATTCGAACTTCGATCTCCCCATCATCGGCAGTCTATTCTACTGTGAGAGTAGCGCGTTAGACCTTGTGGCCACCGAAGTGGGTTTAGATCTTAAAATGTTCACTTTACTTAATTTTGCGTTTGTTTGTTATAATTAGTTCATGATAACATTCACATATTCATTGGAGTGGATAAACTAATATTTTAAAATTTTATCTGTTAAGTTTGTCCTATAATTTTTTGGGACTAAGTCATCAAAAACCCTGGTATAATAATTCTGATTCGGGATTTGTAATTAAAGTTATTCTCATTCATAAAATATTAAGAACTGGCAGAGGTGTTTTCCACTTCTAGTCGCGTTTGAATGAACACTGATTTATGTAGACCAATAGTTGCAAAATAAATATTTAAAGTTTAGTTTCTGTAATAGATCCATGCATGAAATATAAATAGGTACAATCATGTACTTTTTAGAACTAATTTGTTTTTTGTAGAGAAATATATAACCACACTAGTTCGAATTTTCAAATAAGTTTATTACAGTTTTACAATATATTTTTTAAATTATACAAAGGAAATATTGAGCGACTATAGTTGTTATGAAATTATATTTTTAAACGTATAAATTGTATTAAACTAAGAATTTTTTTTAAAAAAACCTAAAATTCAGAACTCAAATTTTTTGAATTTTGTAAAAATCTTCGAGTGTTGTTTGAGCAGCTACTAAAACTCGACTCGAACTCGAATTTTCTAATACTCGAACACCCTTATAAAATAGTGGATTTGACACAACATAAAGGAAAAAAAAACATAAAAATAAAATTGTTTGAACTTCATAACTAGTGAAATGATTATAGAAATAGTGGGGAAAATATAATTTTTATTGTTAATTGGAATTTTTGTGTGTGTGTTATTAAAAAATTTATTTTTGAAACAAAAAAAATGGGAAAATTGGTGAAATTATACGTTTCACATGGTAATATGTCATTATAGTCATATTCCGATAAAGGTGGAAGGAAATAGGACTAACGCGAATACACAAGTTATTATAAAAATATAGAGTGCAATTAGTTTATTATTGAATAAATATCAGTAGGAGATTTCCATTTCTCGTTTAAAAACAATTTCACTATTAAATTAGATTTATTTTACAAAAAATTTCATGTGCTGCAAAAAAAAAGGGGGAGCGGGGGGTTGCGGGCCACCAGTTGGAAACCCCTGTTCTACAAAGTATGTTTACACATGATACACATTTCTAATACCATTCTGGAGATTCTCACAAAATTGCCATAGAAATAAAAGTTTTAAGTCTTACAACATAGCACAGAGAATTTTCAAAAGTTACTTTTTAAAAGCTCCTGTTTAAAATAACATGTTTTTGATTAACTGTAATTAATTTCTTTTTTTTTTTACAATATGGTTTAATAAATTAATGAGATCTTTAAATCCTTAAATATATTCGAGATTCAGGATTAAAGGTAATATCAGAGCCAGGATTCTAAATATATTTTTTTTTTCTTCAAAATTTGAATTTGAATTTGTTTTATAGCTCTAAAAGTATATCAGAATTGAGATTTTTAAGAATGTATGTTTTTCTTTACATTTTTATTGGAATTTGTTTTAGAACCAACAACCATTTTTACCAGACCAATTTACTGAATGTTTGAATGCATTATTTAAAAAAATGTTACAATTCGCTTTAATTTATATTTTCTATTATAGTATTTGTATTGACCCTTGTTCATATTATTTTTTAAATAATATTTGGATTTGAATTTGAATCTGAAGTTCTGAATTGTATGACAAAATGAAAATTCTGATTCATCAAATAGTTTACACAACCTAAGTGTATACATAAATAATGAGTTTAAAAACTATGCAAATGCAACTCAAGAACAGAATGTAGTATAATGCAATTCTATCTATGAAATTGTACAACATTAATTTATAGCTGGAATTGCATAAATATAAACATTTAATTCAAAAAAATCTAAAATTATATCCATTCCATAGTGATATTTATAGTTATCAAATAAAAATCCTCCAATTGTTGTAATGCAACACTTGAATTATCATTTTGTGTCATGCAAAACTTTTTTTTTTCACATAAAATGTTCTCATAAATACCTTATTTAAATTGAATAAATTTAATATTTTCTATTTTCACAATTATATACAGATATTTTAACTTTCCGAATTTGAGACACTAAATAATAAAATTAAAGTTACATAATTTGAGCTTGAGGTCAGCTAGGTTATATCTATAAAAATATAAGCTATTTAAAGAAATTAAAAATAAATACTTCCTCCTCAATCCTTATAATAATCACACCAAGCTAGTCAGAAGATTTTCTTAAAAATAGAAGAACATAAACAATATTTTCAAAATATTCAAATACATTAGCTTAAAAGTTGATTCCCTGAATATGATAACTGATTCAATATGACGTAGATATTTTTAAATTCAACCAACCAGTGAGATATGCTTAAATAAATAAGTACTACAGTCCCTTTAAAAACGAAAATAAAATTAAATAACCATATTACAAATACTAAGTCATCATAAAATGTTTTTCAATAAGAAATAATTGTCAAAAATAGCAATATACTTTCTATATTGTTATTACATAATATAAGAAAGGCATATTAATTTTAAATGGCAATAAACCATAAAATAACAAACTTCGATGATAAATACACTAAAGAATAAAAACTTAACATTAATCTTTTATCAACACAAACATGCTTTTTTATTATATTTGGTTTCAAGTTTTCACATCACTAAACCGAACAAAAAAAAAAACACTTTAAAACTATAGTTCAAAAATCATTGATAACAAAAGTTTCTGTTTGTACCACACAGAGTTAATGGGTTTATTAACACAGTATTTTGTTCTGTGGTATCAAATATATTCTAAAAATATATGTGTCTCATCAAACTTGCCTTCAAACACATTTATTTATGAATTGACTATATAATCTTTGATAAAGAATAAAGTTTGACCAGTATTAGGATGACAAAGAGACCACGGATGGTCTCTCCATGTTTTCATTGTTTATCACAACACTTTTATTGTTATTATTGTTACCTAGGGTGACAATATGAGGCGAACCTCCTAGATCTGAACCGCTAGGTGAATGAGAAGATAACATCACCGGCGAACGGTTATCGCTATGATGCTCCAAAGAACCTGAGGCGGGGGAGGGGCACTCCACTTTGGGCGAAATGACCCCCGAAGGGTTGTTTTGCTGCCCGTGGTTCATATGGTGGTGTACGAACTCGTAATAGGCGTTGATAGGCGGGCTGGTTTGGTGGTGGAGGCTATGGTGGTACTGCAGTTGCGGTTGAGCCACCGAGGTCGGCGAGTACATGCCCGAGTAGCTTAGAGACCCCGACACTAGAGATGCGCCACTGCTGTTGTGGGAATGGCTCAAGAGGTTCAACCCTGAATGCAAGTTGGTTGCGCTATTGTTGTGATGAGCCAAAGAAGCGGAAGAACGTATATCTCCATAGCCGTCAGCTGAAAATCAAATTAAGCGATACAAATCATTATTATTATTACTTGAAATAAACTATAAATAGTTATAGTTATCTTCTATTGAAAAGATGAGCTTTGTTTTTTTCTCTATTCGCTAGATTCCATATTCAAAACAATAATTACACTGGTACAACAATAGAATAATATGCGTCAATCAAATTTAACTTTAAAACATCTTAGTTGAAAAGAAAATATGTATGTCAATGATTTGGGGGAAAAAAATCTAATATTTATTGTTCTTAAAAATTGGATACTCTTTAAATTTCATACCGAAACATACTTTGCCATTTAAAAATAAATAAATATTAAAAGTGACTGTCCAAGCAAGTTGACTGCTAATATCAGGGCCGTGCCGAGGGGTTGTGTGGATTCAACCTCCCTAGTCCCTATCACCCTGATCGCCCTCAAAAGTGCATTTTAGTGTTCATCATCAAATACATTGGTTGGTAGCTTATTGGATTCTTGTAAAATTCCTAGCACGCACAGCTATAATTATGTATAAAAAATTAAATCATTTCAAAAGGGATTCAATATTAAAAATATTTCTTGAAATCTACAGTTGGGGTAGTACGAGGTAACGAAGAGGTTAAACATCACTGCCCCTACAATTCTTATCGGTCGTCCCTGACTTATATAGTACAATGTACACTATGCAAAATATAAAACGATGTACGTTATATATGCTATGTTTGTATGTTATATAATGTAATGTATGTTATATATGCTCTGTATGTTATATATGTTATGTACGTATGTATTTTATATATGTAAAAATGTTAAAAAAGAGATTTAATTTGCTGGCTTACAATAGACCATAAAATATTTAAAGCATGGCTTAGAATAAATAGACTACAATAATATTAAAATTAGGCTAAACACCTTTCTCAAAATAATATTAATTCAATAAGAGTGTTAAGTATATTCCCCAGAAAAATTTCCAAACATTCACTTTCCCAATAAGGAATTTGGAGTTTTTTTTAAAATGTAACTATTATAAATTTGTCAATAACATTTCACGAATAAAATTAGTTTTACCTAAAAAGTTAAAAAATTATTTTTGTTACAAGAATTTTATGAGAATTTTTAATGTGTGTCGATTCCTCAATAGAGGAAATGTACCCGCATTTACGTGTAAGTAGAGTTGAAAACTTTTTTTTAAATCACCCTTTGTTACACCCGATAGAAAATCTATGCTAGATCCCCCTGTGATCGGAAGTCCAGTCTATTGCGAGAGTGACGCCCTAGACCATTCGATCATCGAAGCTGGTAAAAGTTACTTCCTTTGAACATTGGACTGTATCAAGTTGTAGGTGTTCTCGGTCCTACGGAAACTTCCACTGAAAGTAAAGCTAATTTGCATGACTATCAGTATTAAAAAAACCCAGTAGTGAAGCATGTTTTGCTGGGGTCCCAACAAATAGATAGATAGCTTGCCCCTATCTCGGCGACAACCACATACGTGTGGACGTCGTTCAATGACACTGATGACAAGTAGTTCTTAAGGCCCCCCCCCCC
>CABFVX010001299.1:107432-125869 GCA_902151425.1 Timema shepardi | reverse complement strand
TTGGCAAATTTTTCCTTTCCCCCCCCCCCCTCTTCCTCTCTTAACCAAAATAAATCGGGGCTAGCGACTACTATGTAATGAATTATATTTCCTCAAAGCCTCATTAACAACGTACAAGGATGTTCCAATTTGATCTTCTTGTAGCTCTGTACGACTGCGCCATCAGTTGTGACGCCGGAACCGCCGGTGCCGGAACTGTCAGCCTTGGAGCTGCCACCCTTCGGCTTTCTCTTTCTTGTCTGCAGGGAAAGAAAACAATATTACAATAGGATGTAGGTAGGAAGAAACTTAAAAAAAAAATTACTAACATGTTTATTATATTTTTAGTGTAGTTTTAAAGGTAATAAATGAAAGAGTGAATTACACTTGGACACAAGATATCTCAGTGGTGGCGCATCGGCGTGCTAACATAAATGTCCTGGGTTCGATTCTCGTGTCCAGGCCTCACTTTTCACTAATAGGTCATTTATGGGCAGTGAGAATATATATATCAAAAGTGACATCTGCATATCAGATGAGTTGACGAATACAGACAAATAGATCTAGTAGCTTTGCTAGCTATCAGATGAGGCCATGCGTATGTAAATTGGACCATACACGGGCTAGTCGTTATTTTACGATCAAGTGTGAGTCCGTCACCAGTGGGGTCACACGGTCAAAGGCATCAATCTTGTCAAGTAGTTTTACCGATGACGGGAAGGGTAGGTGTTTTAATCTCGGAGGTACCGAGCTGTTTTTTTTTTGCATGAATGGTTTTCCACACAACTTACACGTAAATTCGGGTACACTTGCTCAAAATTCAACCGTTCATATCCCTAATATATTAGCTAAGGTAGTACCTATGCGTATAAAACAAATTGGCGGTACGACGCGGTGCGGGATAAAAATAAGCTTGGTGGAATTCACAATCCACATGGCAACATGGTCAAGTGTAGGTGAGGGCAAAGACTTATAATAATTATTATTACTATTATTATAACGATTATTATTATTATTATTACTATAACGATGATAATAATAATTAGTAGTATTAGTATTATTGTTTTTATTATTATTATTATTATTATTACTATATAGACCACCTCAGTGGTCTAGTGGTCAGTTTTTCTGGCTACCGACCCAGAGGTCTGGGTTCAATTCTCGGCACATCTATATTTTCTTGCGAAGCAGTAGGTTCTGTAACGGGGTCAACTCAGCCTCGTGAGGACAAATGAGGAGCTACTTGAATGAAACAAGTAGTGGCTCTTGTCTAGAAAACTGAGAATGGTGCCTGGAGGGTTCGTTGTGCTGGCCACACAACAGCCTCTATCCGCATAAGTTGGCACTATCTTCACCAACAGACGGCGGTAGCTCGATTGCAGGCTGACGCCATGGGCTTTATATTTTTTTATTATTATTTAGCATCGCGTCTTACTACCCGTTTTGGCTGTACGCTTAAGTAATAAATTACGCTAATGGGTTAGGAATTGGGAAGGTTGGATATAGAGAAAGAGAACCAGCATTTGCGTTGAGAGAGAGGGGTAAAACCACCACCCAGTTCACCCGAGTGAGATTCGAACCTCTATCATCGGCAGTCTAGCTCAACATGAAACTAGCGCGTTAGCTAACTACGCTACCGAGGCGGCTGCGTTTATATTGTTATTATGTAATATTCTGTAACGATGTAAAAGAGAATATTTCTTTCTGGTTTTTTTCAAATATATATATATATATATATATATATATATATATATATATATATATATAACTACGATTTAAAGGCAACGAATGCAATCGATACATCCCAAATAGTTTACAGATTTAAGTTTACTTCATCCCGAGGACCTTTAACTTCAGAAACATTATCGAATTAATCACAAAACTAAGAAACTTGTTACGAATACAGTTCTCTTCTCACGTTTCTCGACTAGAGCGCTTGGTGGTTGAACATTAAGGTTACACACGTGTGGCGAGGGGACTGAGGAGGAGGGACGATCTTTTATATCTCAAACCCCATAAGGACTCCAGCAAATACTTTTTTTGTAATTCATTTATAAATGACAAAGACCTCTTATAACCATGGTATAAACCATTTTAAAAAAGGTCTTAGGATTGTCTAACAGATGGGAGCTGTGTACCCTTAATTACATCAATATCGGAAGTTCCCCGGTCTGTTGTAGACAAGATTATGTTAAAATATTTTCCCTTTCCCTAAGGATTCTCAATCAACTGAAATTGTCACCGGAAAATGTTTCATGTCTAGTCGAATGCCAAGGTCATATTGGATTGACAACTTCTCCAAGACATGTAACGTGGATGAGGGGCATATATTGGCGTGTTTACACTGAGTAACATGTATGTTGTAGTTTGGAGGTTATTCACCCGGATACATTCGAGCTGAAAACAATGATTCGGTGATGAGGGCCTCGGTACAATAGTGGCCTAGGTCAAAAAGTTTCGTTTTTTATTTCCTTTCTCACATCCTTAGGGTATAACAAGTATTGTGATCACAAAAAAAAAATATTTTTTAAATTCGGACCCGAAATTTTGACAGATGTTTCATAACTCCCTGAATCCGATTTTTTTTAATTGCAACGCCGTCTGTCTATCTAGGTCTAGATTTCGAGCCTAAACCATTTTACCGATTGGGCTAAAACTTGTTAACTTAACATTTTCATAAGATTCCTCAAGGAAGGTGGTTTTTTTTCTGAATTCATTCCAACCTTAAAATTAATGGCAATATACCTAAGAAGAAAAGCGAGAAAAAATAGATTTTTCTCGAAATTAGTTCTAATGATTAAGATTAAATTTCGTATGCAGCCACTGTTGTGAACAGAAATATATAACGTTTCCCCTCTTACGATGTTTCTGTAACGGTGTATATTACTTTATATATGCACTTTGTCGGAGTGTTTCTGCCACAATGTATAATATTTAGTTTAACATTTCTTATAAGTTTTTAGGTAAAGGAGTGAGAAAGTCTGTGCGGTGAACCGTACCATTTTTTTTTTAAGAAACTGGAAATGCTGCGTTTTTTTTCCCCGCTGATCGAGTGGTTAGATGGGCCAACTGTGGTTCTACAGGACCTTCGTTTTGTCTCCAAATCCTCCCTAAGGTTAAGTGGGTGCAAATTTTGTATGCACACCACGTCTTACTACCCATTCAGTCTATCCGCATAGTTAATTCAAATAAGGAAGGTGGGCCTACCCCTGCTTCGGTGGCTTAATGATCTAAGGCGTCAATCTTATGGTTAGACGTGACTGCCGACGACAAGGAGAGGGTTCAAATCCCAGTCAAGTGTAGTGAAGGTGATTTTTCTAAACTGGTTTTCCACTCTTCCTCCACGCAAATGCGGGTACACTTCATATAATATAACCTTCATAATCCTTAAAACCCTTTAGATTAATTAGTACACAAGCGTGTAGCACGAATGGGTAGTAAGACATGGTGCTAAAAAAAAAGACAGCTTTTAAAACTCGTGAAAATGTATATGATATATAAATTGCTAGAAAGAAAATTGAATACGTCGTATATATGGTTCTTACACGAAGCGAATGATTTAGTTTTGCAATGTCCAGAAAGTATCGGAGTGTGTGACTTTATGGACATCTTTTGATGCAAACTTACGTGACATCATAAGTCACATCCGACTACACACACACACACACACACACACACACACACACACACACACAAGCTAGGAAAGTCACGCGCCTTCTAACGGACCATGAAACCAACAAAAAAAAATCACATGAGACGGTTAAGAACATAATAGCTCTCTATAATCATTCCTTTCAGATTTTGGGATTGTTTGGTAAATTTTATTTTAAAAGAGATTTTGGGGAATTATTTTAAATAAATGGTATTGTCTTTTGAACACCTGACACTTGAATCGGAAGGCCAAAGTTTGACCCCAAATGGATTCACGTTTTTTTTCTATTTTTTTTTCTAATAAATGTTGGTAAACCTTTAAAGTCCACCCCATGTATCCTATAACCTGTCATTAGTTATGCCCAATCTACAATAGGTCGTAGCGCACTCGTAAAGCGAACTCACAAGAAGCGCGTTGTGTTTTGTTTTCCGCTTGCACAAAGGCTGTACACAATACAGTTTCTGTTAATGTAATTTCAACCAATATAGCCGGCTCCATCATCAAAAAGTCCTAATAAAGTTTACAGACATGAGTTTAATCGAATAAAATAATATTTATGAAAAAGTGAATAAATTACTACTCTAATTGTCGACCTCGGTGGTCTTTGGGTAAAGTTCTCGTCTACAAGGCTCAATTCATGGGTTCAAACCCAACTGGGGTTGACAGAATGTTCTTAGAGCGATAAAAATCCGTAGCACTACTTCCTTCGTATGGGAAGTAAAGCCGTTTTTTCCATATCGAATGTGCCATGTAAAAGAGCCGTGGAAAATATGTCAAAATACCTTTCCCGGCAAAATTGGTAGGTCCTTTCGCTCTCGATCATAGAAATATTCCTGTGCTGATATAATAAGTCGGTTCAGAAAGTGCACGTTAAATACCTCAAATATTACTCTTATTAAATAATTTAAAATGCTATAACTTTTACTATATTACACCTTAATGAACTTTTATCCTTGACCAAATAGTGGTTATGACTATTAGCACCTCGTCTTACTACCCGTTCGGGTTATACGCACTTACGCTAATGTGTGATGGTAGGGTGATTGTGAGATGAAATGGAGGACCTACAGTTTAACGTGGAATCCGAACTACGGTGGAGGCCTGGCATTCCTCACATTCACAAGATGTCTTGTCAGAGGTGAAGGAAGGGGTTTGGTAATCAGATAAATCTGTGCCGGGACCTAGGATTGAACCCCGGACCCCATCACAGAAGTCTGACACCTTATCCCTAGAACACCTGGTCACCACCAAATAGCTAATTACTTAAATAAATAAAATAGAGTAGCGCACTTATATTGGTTCCTGATTGGGTGCACACGAACAACTCATCCGAGGTTTACCTTTTTAAATATCATGATACAGCTATGGACTGTGCATGGGACCTAACCCAACTGAGGTGAGTTGTCAATATAATTCTCGATTACCTTGATAATGACCCTCTAGGTCACGGTTTGTTGAGCTAGATCAGTTCTAGGTCGCGGTAATTTTTTACCGGGTGAGCTATTTTGGAATAAAAGCGCGCTTGCTGACAAAGTAGAAGATGTTATGTGACTCGATAAGTTTTCCGAGATGCTTGCAAAACAATAGGGAGGAAATAGGTCACTGTCCTCAAATGAATAGCCACAACGGTGGCCGCATGGTCTGGACAGGTGGAAGACTACCAAATAAAATATAAGAGCACTTGGGGATCACCAGGGTACCATAAGAAAATTAAGGGGGGTAGGGGGGAGAAATCTACACACATCAATTTCAGGAAATCTTATTTTAAGTAATCACATTTAATAGTAGGACGAGGCTTGAAAATAAAGGACCAATTAATTTACTAAATTAAATTTTGAAAAGGAATGAATATTATATTTGGTGGCCGCGTGTTGGACTAGACTACTGAAGACGGGGAGATTGGGGTTCGATCCCACCCGTGCGTACTGAGGGTGGTTTTTCCTAGAAAAAAAAATCCACTTTCCCTCCACGCAAATGCTGGTGCGTTTTCTCTAAATTAAACACTTCTAATCTCTAACCCATTAGTATAAACTATTAGTACATAGGCGTGTAACCTGAATCGGTATTAAGACACGGTGTTAAAAAAGATATTTCCTATAATTACATTGAAATAGTAAATTAAAGTGCTTAGTATTATTTTAAACCTTCCAAACCTCATAATATATATATATATATTTTTTTCATATTTGTTGACTTAAGTTTGTTACAGATTTTCTTTTATATTTGATTTATGTCTACCGAGGAAAGAAATAAAGAATGGTTTAGATATTTCAAATTATTTACTCTCTTTAATTTCAAATTTTTGTATTATATTATGACGTGATAAACATTATTTAATTCATAATTATTATTAATGCAGCAATTCTCTTATTTTTTACGACACACACTTCTATTTGTCTATAGATTCCTCGCAGCACACTGAACATTTTCCTCCTCCCCTGTTTGTTCTCTCACTGACTTATAGCTCCATCCAGTAACGTTATATACCCACCTAGTTACTGGCTTTCATAAAATTCTGGTCAACTACTCTAGTGCCTTAAAGAATGCCACGCGAACATTTTCAAAAGCAATTAAAATTTGGTATCTACAAAATATAGATGTATTTAATTTGATACAACCTGCGTTTACACCTGAAAGGTAGCAAGCTTACCTTCCATTGTTCCACTATGGCGCAGCTTATATGATAGGGCCATAGTGTAATTACGTCAAGGTAAGACTGCTTCCTTTCAGTGTAAACGGAGTGTACAATATCGCTTATATAAATGAAAATTATAGTTTGACCTCTATGTTCAGAATGAAATTTCATCAAAATGTTTTAAAAAAACAAACTACTTTTTTATTTTTTTTATTTAATAGTAGGGCATTAAATGTATCCGACTCAAACAATTATAAATTATTTCAAAGAGTTTGATGTAAAACAATAATATCTCTTTATTACATTTTAATATTCCTAAAATAGTAACAATTTTTTTTATTAGTTACTTTGTTTTTAGAGAAATCTTTCAGTTGCACATAGAAGTAATAACATTTTTATGAATACTTTTGCTTCAATTTAAAACGGTAAATAGTAAATTAAGTGTTTAAACTGTTTAGAAATTGCCTTCAATTAGTCTCTAAATATTGTTAAATAGAGTATTAAATATTATGTGATGAAGCATGGTTTAAAAAAAAGTTTTCATTGTTTTCAAGTGAAATCATTTTTCATAATGTTGGTAACAATTTTACAGAGCGTCATTGATTGATTCGGCAAAAAACAACAAAAAAACACGACGACTATTTTTTTTAATCTATAAAATTCATTTAATAAGCTAGCTAAATAGCTTCTACAAAAAAAAAATGGTTGTTTTTTGGATAAACATTTGGATTTTAAATGAGTCGTTAACAAACTTGATAAAAACAAAGCTAGCAAGAAACTTCGCAACAAATACTTTTCCTAGTTTAAGATTTAAAGCACAATGTTTTACCCAAGTTGATGCTTAAAATAAGTTTAGTTGATTTATATTAAAGTTTAAAAATGATTCATAAGACAACTCAAATTAATAAATAACAAAAGAGAAGAGAGAACATAATCTTCTTTCAAACAAAAAAATAAAAAGCTAATTTTGAAAAGAACATGAGTTAATGTGTGCTTTATCCAGTTCTTACAATAAAAAAACCTTTTTGACCAAAATAAGCCAAATATTAATTTACTTCATTAAATATATATACGTTTAGTTTAATTTTCTACACAAGGTAATCTCAACAGGTCTTTAATATTTATCTTAAGCTTCTGGGAATTTTATTATAACTTTTTCTTTTAATTTAAAAAGGGCTTGTTCCAAATTCCACTGTGCCCATTGACAGTTAATATGCAATTGCTGTTGCTAACACTAGTTGTAGAAAATTAAGATAAAAGTATTAACTGAAGCAATATTTTATTTATTTTGGCGCAGATTTAAAAAAAATCTAAAACTTCAAATATACTGACCGCATTCCCTTTCATTCACTTTAAATTGAAGGTATAAGTGCATATTATTGTCAAAGTGCCTAGATCAGTTATTCATCGAGTTAAAATTGAACCACAAGGCGTTTGAAGGGGTTCACGGGTAGGTTATGTAGTCCCGCAAATTAGTCATGTCCAAGGGAGATGTAATCCATTGGATAGAATAGTTATGTAATGAGGATGTAGAAGAAACCATTATAAAGAGATTGATAAGAGATTAAATATATGATATGAAAATCACCTTATGTCCTGAGGTAAGCACTTTACAATACCACTGAGGTCAATCTACCATTTTTGCAGAGCCGTGGGAACAAAAAGTTGTCTTCAAGAATTTTTATTTTTTTGCAATTTTATTTTCGGAAACGGTTTGTTCAAGAATAGAAGCATGTTTATTAAGTTATAGTTTTTATATAAACACTTCGTCTATGATTTTAATAGTGATCAAATATCAATAATTTTGACATTTTCCAATAGAAAATTGCCGGTTTCATAACAAAAGATCAGAAAATGTAACAATTAATAAACATTGATACACTATCTTAGAAGGAGTGTTGAAAATATTAACATAACAATTTCAATCGTTCTCGAGAAAACTGATATTTCCAAACGTATGATTTTCCCGTAAGACCTGTCTGCCATTATATGGTTTCCGTGATCCATCTGTTCTTGTTGGCGTGGAAGGATACTTGGGTCGGTTGTGAAGCCACGCCACGCCTTTCCCCCTCCCGCCCACCATCCCACAAAATAGGTTTTAGACTTGCACTCGACAGGGCCAAGGGACTTAAGCTATATTAAACCCATCCCATTATAATTACTTCCGAACCCCTCGCACCCCACCTGAGTAGAGCTAGCCTAAACTCTACGTGTTATTAATTTCTCATCACTCCAATGACAGGTAAATATGTAAGAAAAAGCCTATTCCTTAATTTTCTGAAGAATGGTCATTTGCAACACCTTTTTGATACAGACATGTTTTATGTGTTCAACATTGATAAATTTGATTTACGATCTACAGGATGCTTCCACGAACTTCCATCCACTTTGCATGAAAAAATATTTACATACATGAAAAGATTCTTATAATTTGATGCAAGAAAACATTATTAAAAATATACCTCTGCGGGCTATGAATTTGATTTATGAGCCGTGAATATTTTTTTTATCGGATTTATGAAATGTCATGGGAATGGATGTGGAAATTTAGGACGAGGTTCAGTGACGTGGCGTGGAGTTTTACTAAAGTAAGTAGTGCTAATCGGTCAGGTATATAAGGAAATATATTTCCATTGTGAGGTATGCGGAGCAGATACTATTATATGATTGGTCAATTGCGGACCAAGTGAGCAAGAATACATTTCAAAAGGCACCATTTTAATAAGTTCTGTTTACCCTGGCTACATTTCACGACACTGGTATTATAAGTTACCTGTATACTGTCTTTCTTCATGGCCAGCGGCCGGTTGACGGCGTGTAACTTGAAGTATAGGCCGCAAGCGTTGCAGACCGGCTCTCCCAACTGGTTGCGTCGCCAGAGGGACGTCGTGATGGTGTGACAGTTGGAACACGACAGGCCAACGCGTCGGGACGCCGACTGCAACAAAGACAAGGCTCTGGATTCCTACCTTTGTGATAGTCTCCCCCGACCGCTATTTCTTCAAAGAGGACATCCCCGACGCCTGTTAAAGGTTAGGCGCGTACTGATAACTTTTTTTTTCAGCAACTATCTAGTCGGTTGGACATTTCTTTGAATGAGAGTACGCACACAACCGCCAACTTTATGTTGCGGCAACTTAAAACGTTATGACATGCTCTATTCTTTGTGCGACCCGACTGTTACCAGTATTTATAGACCGCATATCTATGAGTCTGCGTGCACTGGTGATTAAATTAGTGGATGAGTGACAATTTTGCTGAATACAAGTCTCACTTTAAGGCTCCCTCTGTATTTGTTTCAGTTTTTCCGACAAAAATAATTTTTTGATCAAAACAAATGAAATATTTAGTTTAAGTCTTTCTACATGGTCTTCTAAAAAGGTTTTTTTTTTTTGTGGAATCAGAGTATTCAAGTTAACACACTACTTCGTAAATTACTTGGAAATATTTTTCCTGCTATTTCGATTCTACCGGTTGTTCTCTATGGTTGTGAAACGTGGTCTCTTACCTTATATTACGAACATAGATTTAGGGTGTTAGAAAACAAGGTGCTTAGGAAGATATTTGGTTCAAAAGGGATGAGGATACTACGTAGTGGAAGACGTTACATAATGATGAGCTACCCACCCTGTACTCATCATAAGACATAAATAGGATAGTCAAGTCTCGTATATTATGGTGGGCAGAACAAGCAGCATGAAATGGAAGGAACTAGAACAATGTCCAGGGTATGGAGGGGCAAACCCAATGGCAAGAGAATATTGGGAAGAACTAGATGTAGATAGGAGGATAACATTAGAATGGACGTGAACAAGATAGGGTGTAATGAGGTGGACTAGATAGAACTAGCTCATGACAGGGACAGGGTGTAATGAGGTGGACTAGATAGAACTAGCTCATGAAAGGGACAGGGTGTAATGAGGTGGACTGGATAGAACTAGCTCAAGATAAGGGTAAGGAGTAATGAGAGGGACACGACAGAACTATCTCATTATAGGGGAAGGTGGAGAGCTTTTGTAAGGTCGGCAATGAACTGAGTTTCTGATGGCATAAAATAAGTGAGCACAGCATAATTAAGAATACGAAAGGGTGATCTAGAAAATACAAACACTTTTTGCGCTCATGACACGTGGCTGTCTTATTATTATTATTATTATTATTATTATTATTATTATTATTATATTATCTACATTCAGGCTGGTAGTAAAACGTGTTTTATTTAGTAGTCTTTGTAGCTCTCGGATAGGCCTTATCATGCATGATCTTACTACAAATGCATTTTTATTTATTCGATGAGGCTTACATAATTTTACTAATTTTATTTTAAATTTATATCACTACTTACCTTAGTCATCAGTTAAAAATAAACTCTTTTTTTAAACTACTATTAATTTAAAAGCAAAATAAAACAGAAAGCAATATAAACATTACCCAAAAAAATGACTGGATTTTACTTCACTTAAATTTATTCGAATATTGCAACAATTTTATTTTGATACAGTTGATTAAAGCATGCATGCAAAACACCCATCAATAATACAGATTTAATAATTGGTTTAAGTTTAATGAATCAATTTTATGTATATAAAAAAAGGAAAATAAAAACATATTACGCTATTATAATAATTTAATTTAACTTGAGAGAGTAACGATAAATGGCAATAATCACAAACTATTTTTATTGTTGGTGTGAATATGAATTCCCTTATACAATTTTATGTGAAATAGCTTCCCTTTTCAATTGATTTAAGACAATTTATTATTTAGATTATTACAGTGCTTAAGGTCTACTCTGAAAAAACAAAAGAAAAATTCATCGTTTGCTCACTTTGGCTTCTTTTTTAAAAAAAAATTAAGATTGATGAAATATTTGTAGTTTTGACGAATAAGATAACCTTTTATTAAAAATTATTTAAATCAAATCCCAGTAAAGATGCCAAGAAAAGAATAATCGGGAATGGGTCATTAGAATCCCTTGAATCCTTAACGACATTCGAGGATTCAGTAAATTCCGGACTTATGTTTATTGGTGGCTTAGTCCAAATATTAAAACACAAATTTACCATACTATTAAATTACGAACCATATGACTCGAACGTTTTTTTGACAAAAATTGTTTTAATTTAGTTTATATTTTTATTTTCTATGCCAATTAAAGAAGTGAACAAAATCAGAATTGAAGGTAAAAACAATCATAACAATCATGTTTTCTAAAATTCGGATACAGTGTTTTTAGGTTAAGTGACGAGTCAAGAAACATCTAACTCGAGCCATCTGTAGCAATAAAACCCATTATAATTAGTTGAGTAATAAAATAAAAAATTGTGTTCTTGAAATATATATTAAATAAAAACCAGTACAAGCAATACCCAAAATATTAAAAAAAAAAAATTATGTCATATTTAACGTACACTTTCTGAACAGACTACTATATCAGTAGACGAGAATTTCTATGAGTGAGCGCAAAAGGATCTACCAATTTTTGCCTAGAAATATATTTTCACACACCTTCCAGGATTCTTTTACGTGCCACAATCGACATTGGACTGAAGGCTCTATTTACCCTCCGGAGGAGGTTGTGCTAGGGATTTTTTTATAGCTCAAGAAAAATCCATCGACCCCAGCTGGGTTTGAACCCACGATCATCGGGTCCTGAGGTGAGCACTTTACCCCAAGACCACCGAGGTCAAACCAAAATAAATTGACGTAATATTATTGCTTTACCTAGCATCTTGGGTCCCCCTTAGCCGATGCCAGTATCACAGCATCTTAACCTGTAACATGCTTTTACTTAATAGTTTAGTTCCAATGAATCGACCAACATTTTTTTAAAAGAAATGTATCTTCGGCTATTTTTGATGGGCATTCTTTCAACTTGCACTCCCTTTGGAAGGAAAATCCAATCAGTTTCCAAAATATGTTCGTTCAAAAAATAAAAATAAAGTGAATGACTACAGAAAAGCAACAAGACAAGTAATACATTTTTAAAAAAAGAATAATTTGTTACGATAGATACATGATTGTTATATATTTAACTAACTATACAAACATTTTTTTTTCTAAAAAAAAATAGCTAGCAAAATATACTATTTAGAGGGTGCAGACACTATGGGTATCGTTACTAGCTTGACGAATTAAAAAACAAAAGAATGAAATAGCAATTTTTTAAACACAAACATTTGTTAAGATAAGTCCCTATTTAGGTGTGTGTTCTTTTTTTTTATCAGTCAATAAAATAAAAAGGGAATTTGTAACGGGATCATCTCATCCGAATAAAATGTTCTTAAAAATAAATAAAACATTTTTTTATTTTTTTTTTAGCAACGCGTATTACTACCGGGCCAGGATAATATGCAGATTTACTAACTACGCTAATGAATTTAGATTAGGAAAGTTGAATTTAGAGGAAGTGTACCCGCATTTGCGTGTAGGAAGAGTCAAAACCTGTTTTGGATAAACCACCCTCAGTACATCAGACCGAGATTCGAACCCTGATCTTCCATTCATAGGCAGACTAGTCTATTGCGATAGTGAAGCCTTAGACTATGTGGTCACCAAAACAGGTTTTTACAAGTTCCATAGCTTTTATTTTTTTTATCAATATGACAGGAAAAAAAAGTACATTTCGAATAAATCTTCTACTTTATCTTGTCTAGAAATTATTATATAATTTTTGTTTGATTTTTTGTTATTGTCAAGATGGATAACTCCCGTTACCATGACTATATCCACCTCTTTCAATCGATAGAAGAAGAAGGAAAAGACAGACAACGAAGAAGAAATTTAAAAGAAAGAAAAAGGAAAAAAAAAGGTAGCTACAGTAGTTAATTTAGATTGAGGGCAAGCTGAACACCTACCAAGCGGCGACTGGATTTTTCTTCCAAAGGACCTCGCGGGAGCCCATTAAACCCATAGTAGCCCTTGCAGAAATCCCCCGGCTGGCTCACTGAAAGAACAACAATGAACCGAATTAGCCAGTGATGCTGAGTTGGGAGCTCACAACAGGGGGGAAAAGGGACGATATTACATTGAAACAAAAGAGAGGAAAGGGGAATACACAGCCATGAGATTTGGGAGGGTTTTTTTTATAGGGGGATTTCCACAAGGCTTCCCATCTCGCTCAGAAGAGAAAAAGTATTCGAATTTCGAAAGAAAGGAAAAAAAAAGAAAAAAATATGAAAATCAGGAATAAAAAAAACATTAAAACTGCATTTGGTTATGGATAGAAATGATCATTTAAAAAATAAAATGTATAGCAACATTAAATTAATATATCATATATTATTGAGTACATCCATGAAACCAATCAACAATTTTCAAAGTTTCGTTTTGAATGACGGTCAAACTTAATCTCACATTTTCAATCACGCTTAAGATATAATTAGATAAACTTTCCTTGAGTACAAACATTTCTAATTTGATGTCTGTAATTAGTAAAACAAATTAAAAATTTCTTTAACAGTGACATTATTAAAGGTACTGCTGGTAAAATCGTCACAGTTATGTAAAAATGATATTTATTTAGTTTCGTAAACTGAAGTGACGATATCGAGGAAGAATGTAATTACTAAAATTATAATTAGGATAGTAAAATGTATTTATCAATACCATTAGTGTAAATGTCACTAAGAGTAAAGTTAAACACTCGAGATGATTTAAATAACTACGATTCAAATTCAAACAGAGAAGAGTATGTTCCTTTTTTTTTTTTTAATAATTCAAAATTCGAATACTTTCCCCCAACGGCGAAACAAAAACAAGAGAGCATGCGCGCCTTGTGGCTTACCAATCGTCTTGGCTGTTTGACTAACGGTCGGTTCATGCCATTCATCTTGTGGTAGAGGCCGCATGCGTTACACAGGTAATGGCCGGTGCCGTCGCGACGCCACAAGGGCGTCGATATGGCGCCACAGTTGACGCACTCTCGGCCCTCCGTGAAATAGTCGGCGGCGTCGACTGGGGGGTTACGGAGGTAAGAAAAAAATACAACAATGTTAACATGTTTCTATTGGGTATCTTTCTTCTTCACCGGCCGAGATCTAATCAAAATAAAACCTACACTACTTTCTGGATCCTCGATATCTAATCCCCCATTTGATGATTAGACCAAAAAAATATTTTAAAAACTTAGGAAATACATGTAAACATAATCTTGTAGGTCTACACTAGTGGTTCCCAAAATCAACTGTACCGTTCCCTGAGGAATGGTGGGCTAACCTAGTGATGGAGGGTGGAATTAGAAGGTAAGGGTGCTAGGGGGTTTGATGGGGGGAGGGGGTGCTTGAATGAGCAATCTTAGACTCTCGCTAAGTGACAGACATTTAGAAACGTTCATCATCACTTAACCAAGCCCAATAATCACATTAATAATGTCCTGAGCAGTGAAGTAGTTACTTTAATATGTTATCTAAGAGACTTGCTTAGTAAGTATCGGCCTTTGAAAAACTGATTAAATAACTATCAGTCTTTGACAAACTGGTAAATTATCACTGTATAAAGTTGATAAATTTTGTTTGATTAGTTAAACTAAGAAGTATTAATTTGATTTTGATTAAATGAGCCATTAAGTATTATAGTTTTGAATTTTATGGTATTATTCTTCTACTAGTAAGGTGGATCTTGAAAAAATGCTAATTTGAATGTTTTTAGTGGGTTATTGGGTACTAGAGAGGAGTTTATGAAAACAAGTGGCCGAAAACAATTTGGAAACCACTGGCCTACACTAAGAAAACCATAAATTAACATAAACAAAAAAAAATCAAACCCGTGTTTATTTAGAGGAATCCTTGATTTTTATTGGTGTGGTTATTTTATTTTAAACCTTAGAATACTAACAGGGTCTTGCCGAAAAGGGGGGATGGAAGGTTGTAGGTTAACCCCCCTCTCCCCTCCTTAAAGTGTTATTAATAAGGTACAGTACTTAGGCCCCTATCCCTTCTCAATGTCTAGGATAGTGACTTATTGGGAGTCTTTTAAAATTAATAACATCTATATCTCCCATAATGTAAAAAAAAAATCTTTAAATTTCTTCAAGAAGGATTTAATGTTGAAAAAAAGTATTTACATCTCATGTTGGGGCACCTACCCACACATGAGTAGCAGGGTAATCCCCACACCCCGGCTACTGAACCCACTCTCAACCCTCTTAAAACTATATTTATCTTGGGACGGTCCTGGATACCTAAATGTATTCTTCGCCAAAGAAGAAACGTATGATCAAAATCAAAAAATAACATAAAACCTCTATCTTATGTTGAGAAATACCCATTTTTTGTTTTAACCTTCAACTCAAACTGTAACTATATTAGAGTAGATTCTTGATTAAAATTAAATATTTCTCACAAAAAAAAACACAAATACACAACTTTTTTTTTTTTCAATAATCCTCCGAAAGCTGCTTCATTATCGATGGATGACCCGAGGAAACCTATAGCACACTTTTAAAAGTCTGCTACAAAAACAATATCACTGTAAACATGAAAAAAAATCTATATTTAATACTAAAGAAAGATTAAAAAAAAAAGTAAAACTAGCATACCTCAAATAGAAATAAAGTTTAAAGTTATTATTATTACTGCGTCTTACGACCCGTTTGGGCTACACGCACTTACGCTAATGTGTAATGGTAGGGTGATAGTGAGATGAAATGGAGGACCTACAGTTTAGCGTGGGTATCCGAACCACGGTGGAGGCCTGGCATTCCCCACACTCACAAGTTGTGATTAATACACGTCTTGTCAGAGGTGAAGGAAGGGTTTGTCAATCAGATAAATCTAAGTTTAGAGTTATAATACAATTTAAATATAATGTGGAACTTAAAGGTTAACCATGCATGGTGAAACTAGACTAAATTTCAAAACATTCAGTATGTGCATGCTACACCCCGGATACCCTGAGTCTGATAATATAAATCTTAGCTTGACTGGATACACTATGACCCTATTTTATAAGACATACCATAGTGGAATAATGCTAGGTGAGCCTGCTATTTCGCCGGGTAAGCGAGGTGAAAAAGCTAGTTGAATGGTTCCCAAACCATGGGTCGCCAGCCAAAGGTCATAGTCACCATTAATTTGTTGGATTTTATCATGTAAATAAACTATATTCCTATATTTCTCGAATAAAACTAGATATGGGTCGATTCTTTTAAGTCTTGAATACGAAACTTAAATTTTCTTTCGAATCTTGAATCCAAATTTAAAAAAAAGATAGCAAACTCCCCCATTATACCCAGCTGAGATATAGTTCCCCAATATCCTCACCATAAAAAAACCAAAATAGATACTCTTAACGTCTCAAACTCCATGCCCATCTATGTGGATCATTTAAAATTCACCCACCTCATCCTATCCCCTTGTATTATTTAGCTGACGTCATTGATTGTCATTATAACTTAGGAGCGGTAAATATTCATTTCAAAGCGCTAGAAAAAAAAAACATACTCATACACTCACCCTTAAGATAGAGTCGGCTAAAATACACTCATATATCACCAAGCCACCCTTAACACATTCAAAGAAGATGAGTTCTACTCGAGGTCAAAACTAACAAACATCCCTTCATGAAATAAAAAAAAGAGTCCTCCAACCCCCTCCATAAACTAGATCATTCCTTCTTGACACGCTGAAGACCAAGCGCTATTACAATCCAATCTCCATAGCAAGGGACTTTTAGAAAATACAAACATATTTTTAGAGTATGATTTTGGTAGGAAGAACAGTAGAACTGAGTTACTAAAGTTACTAAAATAATTTTAATATATTCATAAATTAATCAAGTCATGTAAACTGTCATTTTGGATAGATATTATCAATACCTATAACATAACACAAATAATAAAGTAAAATTTTCTCAATGTTGGCCACAAAGAAATATGTTTAAATTTTTTCTACTGTTCTTCCAACCAAAATCAGGGTAGGTTGATATCCGCTTCGGTGGTCGTATGGTCTAAGGCAGCGGTCAGCAGCCTTTTTTGACCATCGCAGCCCATATGGATTAAGAAAGGGGTGAGCTAGCTCTAAGAAAATATTGAGCAAAATGTTTTATATGTGTATATATCTCATGTAGTAATTTAGCTGATATAAATAATAAGAAGGATAAAAGCTGGGCCACACACTAAATAAGAATGGTTTAATTTATTATTATTATTATTTAGCACCGCGTCTTACTATCCGTTCGGGCTCTACGCTTAACTATTAATTATGCTAATGGGTCAGGAGTTGGGAAGATTAAATATAGAGGAAGAGAACCCACATTTGCGTGGAAGGAGAGTGGAAAACCATTTAGGGAAATACCAGCCCCCCCAAGTTCACCCGAGTGAGATTCGAACTTTGATCTCCCAATCCTCAGCCGTCTAGCTCAACACGAAATTAGCGCGTTAGCTAACCACGTCACAAAGGTAGGTGATTGTTTGATTAAGAGAATCATGGAGGGGAAGATAGAGGGAGAAATAGGAAGAAGAAGGTTTGGATTGTTAACAGATATCATGAAAGGAAGAAGCTAGAAAAGGATGGAAGAAGCCGCCCAGGAGATAGGAGAATTTAAGATGTCCGGTTGACACTTGTACCAGGACAGATTCATAGAGGAAGAAGAATTAGTTATTAGTCTATTTTATTAATACAATTTTTTTTCTAAATCTTTTTTTTGGGGGGGGTGGAGGGGGGCAGATATAATCAGTTGTACGGGCCGGAGTCAGCCCATGGGCCGTAGATTGCCAACCAATTTGTATTTAAGGCATTACTCTCGCAATATACTGGGTTACCATTGACGGAGAGATCGGGGTTTGAAACGTGGTCGATTGTATTGAGGCTGGTTTTCTCCTAGTTGGTTATTCACTTCCCCTCCACGCAAATGTGGATATACTTCATTTACAGACATTAATTTTATACGTAAGCGTAGTCAGACTCGGTGCTGGAGAAAAATGTGTGTGTGTGTGTGTGTGTATATGTATACCTGTCACCTTTGAAAAAATATATTATATATATAATATATTTTTTCTAAGGTGACAGGTTTAGATCATATTACTTAACGTGATGGTAAATCTAGTAGCTTTTTAAACTGCCAAATAAGGTTCTTTTTATGAAAATTGTACCGTATGACCTGCAGGTGCAAGCTAATTTGACTTGGGGTTGAAGAGACAATATTTTTTTTAATTTAAAAAAAAAAAAAAAA
>CABFVX010001299.1:89798-107028 GCA_902151425.1 Timema shepardi | reverse complement strand
TTTTTTTTTAAATGAGGGGATTTGTTGAATAAAAAAATATACGTCTTTTTAACTACTTGTCCGCGCTATCCGCATTTAACTACACTAATTGGGAAAGGGTTGATTAAAGTATAATTTAAACGGAATGTTTCCGCATTCGCGTGAAGATAGAAAGGGAAATCATTAAAGAAAGACACCCGTTTAAGTTACCGCATGCTCTAAGGGCAGGTGTTAATCTTGCAATATACTAACTGCCGATGATGGGGAGATCGAGGTTCTAATCTCGGTTAAGTGTAAATTAATAGGGGTAGTTTTTTTCCGAAATAGTTTTTCACTTTCCCTCCATGCAAATTTGGGTACACTTCCTCTAATTATAGCCTTCCTAATCTCTAAAACCATTATTGTAATTAAGTACGCAAGCGTACGACCCAAACGGGTGCTAATAATAATACGTTTGTACTGGAGAAAGATTTTATTTATTTTGACCAAAAAAAATTGATATAAAAATTGCTAAAACACTTCCCTTTTCTCGCGTTCCCTACATTTACACCTTAAGGATAATCAAGCTACACTGGCTGAATTGGAGTGGTCATATAGAGAGCTCTGGGCGATGACAGGTGCTTACACAACACTTCAGTATAGAAAACTAAAGAAACAAGATCTATTGTTGGAGTGAGACATCAATGTGAGAGTATTGTAGAAGCATATTTATTTGACAGAGACAGAGGTGGTCAAGAGTTTCTGGCTACAGATGCAGAGAGGTCCAGGGTTCGAGCCCCGGTACTTTTAGATTTTCTTGTTTTAAGTAATGGGTCTGAATGGAGTCAAACTCAGCCTCGTGAGAACAAATGAGGAGCTTCTTGGATGAAAAAAGTAGTTGCTTCCAGTCTAGAAAACTAAGATTAACGTTCATAAGATTCGTTTATCTGACCACACGATATTCTCTAATCGACGTAAGTCGGAGCTATCCTTGCCAACAGACGGCGGCCGCTCGGGTTGACGTCATGGAGTTGGGTGTTAGGATAGGGTCAGATGGTGGATTTAAGTTCCGGCGGACATGAACTTTCAAGTTCCCTGAGACCAGATAGCTAGTTAGCTAGTGGTACAATATAGATAAAGAGCCACCCAACCCCATACAGACAAATAAAAATTTATCAGAAAGTAAAATCTAAGAAAATTAAAATGTCTTGAAAGTCTTCCTAAGATCTCTTGTGATAAGTATTCAAAACGTCCATCACATTCCCCTGGGTGAGGGGTGAAGGATACAAAAATAAAAGTTTGACCTTTGTATGAATGACATCGACCATTCTTTAAAAATGATGTTTGACTTCTTTTTTTTCTCTCTCCCCTAGCTCCCACGATGAAGATTTTACTGCCTTCCTCTTCTGGGTTAGACATACATGACGGGATGACCCACCCTATTTCCCAAAGACCTCTCTTCATTTGTTGACATGAGGATGTTAAGTGTAGAGGGGGGGGGGNACCAAGTGAAACCAAAAGCTTGAGTTTTTTTTTTTTTGCTGGTATGAAAAGATAGTTTGGAAAATAAATGGTCAAAACCATGGGTAGTCTTTATGCGCGCAGAAACTTTAAAAGTTGGAAGGCAAGCATCCAATATATATATAGGATGAACAATCACAATGTGCTTCAATCTTCTCTTATAATTTATTTCTGTTAATAAACAACCCTATAATTTAACTATGTTAATTAACAACGTTATAATTTAAGTATGTTGACTAACAACGCTAATTTGGTTAAATTCTGTATGTAAATTTTAATCATAAAGAACAAACAATCTATCCCGGTATAACATATAGGGAAGGCATATATAAAAATATATATAATATATAATATGGTGTGTGTATATAAATAAATAAATAGAATTTGTGCCTTCCCTATATATTATACCGGAATAAATTGGTTTTTTAATTGTAAAATTTACATACAGAATTTAACCAAATTAGCGTTGTTAGTCAACAGAAATAAATGATAAGATAAGCACCTCTGACAAGACATCTTGTGAATGTGGGGAATGCCAGGCCTCCACCGTGGCTCGGATTCCACGTTACAACGCATCGACTTATTTTATAGGTATTAGTATTTTAATAGTTTTGTTTTCGTTTATTTAAATCCTAGGCCGTTGAATATGGGCCTCCCTATCTTTTCCCATATTTCAAGGAAAATGTATAATATTCTATTATTGATTTTACATATAACGGTGGTTAAGGGTGGAGGGGAGTTAAGTTGATATTTTCTTTTGGAGCTCCTCAAGCTAGACAGAAAACCAATTAATATTATTCTAAATAGTAGATTATAATGATAGAGAATAACAATATTGTACATGTGGCTTAGGAAGTCAGTATCGCAATAGTCTGTGTGTCAGCATTTAAAAAAATACGCTCTAAGTATTCGATCGATTGCTTGGAATTTAAATTCAAACCACTTGAAATGGGCTATAAAAAACAACTTTGAACGGCCGCCATCTTGAAACGGATTGCTGGATATAAAATCCATATACATACGCTTGAATGACCTTGATTCAAAGAATGTTAAAATTGGCCCACACATATGGCAATTATTGCGGAGAAAAGAACCGGATGGACATAAAAAAAACTCCAAATAGTGGAGTTAAAATAAAGCTTCACTACGCTCATTAAATAATAACGTTAACATTAAAATCAAAAGAGGTACATTCTTAAAGTCCGGTGGCCGTGTAGTCTAATGCGCTACTCTCACAGTTGACTGAGCTGCCAATGACGGGGAGATCGAGGCTCGAATCTCAATCGGGTATATTAAGGGTGGGTTTTCCAAAATAATTTTACGCTTAACCTCCCCGCAAATGTGATTACACGTCTTCTAAACATATACTTCCTAATCCCTAAAACAATTAGCGTAATTAGTACATAAGCGTATAACACGAACGGGTAGTAAGACGCGATGATAAGAGAGGAGTTAGTGAATCTAACCTTGCTGTCATGACAGCACACGTGCGGGACGGGACGCTGATCACACGTGACCTGCCATTCGTCCGAGACCGACCCGCCACATATCACTCGTTAAGTGCGACACACTCAGGTATGTTAGACGAGATATCGCCATGCGAGTGACGTGACAATAAGCTCATAGGTTTAGGAAGAAGACACACGTAGTCGGGTATCATGTGACTTAAAAAGAGAGGGTAGGAGCAGTATTTTGTGACTTCTTCGATCGTGATTTATTAAAAATACAAAGGTCTTTAAATTGTGACATGGACTTTAAAAAAAACAGGGAAATGATAAAATTATATTCACTCCTTAGTACCTGTCCAGGTTATATACATATATTATAATTACTCTAACAGGTAATGGAAGCATTTTAAATGTAAATTTACCGCATTTGCATGGAAGGAGAGTGGGAAACCATTTAGGAGAAACTACCCTCAGTAGACCTGACCGGGATTCGAGCCCTGATCTCACCATCAACTACAGGCTAGTTTAACACAAGAGTGACGCCTTAGACCATTCGATCCCAAAAGGAGGGTGTCTTGCCATTTTGAAAAGGATAACCAGATTTAAAAAAAACTATGTAAATTTCGTTTAAGCAGTGAGGTATCAAGTTTACCTTGAATTATTCCAATATGGTATAGCTTAAATAATAGTTAACCAATAAACCCGTGCGAAACTTTCACACATACAACCTCCCCCCCTCCCCATACACACACTAACAAAAGTATTTTGTTGGGTTGTTGAAATTAAATACTCAGCGAAGTGCATACACAAAATAGCGAGGCGAGTTTATTAATATGAACGTATTTACAATTTACAATACCTCTTTGTATACAATATTTGATGTTAAAATAAAATCATCTTGAATTTTTTGTTTGTAATTTTCGGTAATTTATGCAAAAAAATATTGTTAGATTTACTGTCTCTTGAAAAGGCTACATAGAGTTGTTGTTGTTGTCCATGAGTAAATACATCATTTGTCAAGTACAATCCAGCTCTTTGAAGCGTCTGTCCCTGAGACTTAATGAAAACAGAAATAATATATAGGTTTTTTCTTTTAACTTAAATTTTAAACAAACAATGTGTTTGAACATAAGCTGAGTATGTTATGTCAGAAGTAGGTAAAAACAAATCCTATCCATTGATGCGCAGCTAGTGTTTGTTTCAGTTAAACCTAATGTGTGGGTTTTTGAGGTTAAGGTCAGCATCGAACAGAAGCGGAAAAGTCCCCTTCAAATTACAACCCGAACTAATGGTCCATCGGAATATCACAGTGTGTCACCACCACTCGCCATGTTGTTCGGTGTCGGACGTGAAACGAAAGATGTGGGAAAGGCGTGTGGGGATCCAAATCATCTGACATGTTTTCAATAAAATACTAAACCGCTTTTGGTGTCCACTTGGTCTCTAAGGCGCGACTCTCGCAGTAGACTAGACTGCCGATGATGGGGAGATCGAGGTTTAGAATCTCGGTAGAATGTCCTGAGGGCGGCCCCCTCCCTCCCCCCAAAAAAGTTGTTAACTCTCCCTCCACGCAGATGCAGAGACACTTCCTCGAAATATAACCTTCCTAATCTCTATAACCATTGGCGTAATTAGTATGTAAGCGCATAGTAACTAGTAAAACACGGTGCTAAAAACAATAAATAATGATAATAATCTTAATCTCGCTATAGAATAGATGACGCAATATAAACCCAAATCTCCCTCTACAGTTTGGATACACCTTGCAGACACCCACACAGCTGAAGAGGTCCAACATTCAAATTCATCCAAGAGTATATTGTTTTGGTTAGAGTCACAGAAGCGGTCTTTAGCTGACCAACTTGTAAACACAGCGTAGTAAAGGTCCGCTTAGCTTTCACAACACCAACCGGGGGTGGCCAAAGATATGTAAGGTTATGGTCGGAAGGGACTTTTATAAACTACAATTATATTTATTTATGATCAACAATAATAATATTTAGCACCGCGTCTTACTACCCGTTCAGGTTATACGCTTTAAGTACTAATTACTCTAATGTATTAGGACTTGGGAAGGTCGAATTAGAGGAAGTGATCCCGCATTTGCGTGGAGGGAGAGTGGAAAACCATTGAGGAAAAACCACCCTCATTTCACCCGACCGAGATTCGAACCTCGATCTCCCCGTCCTCAGAAGTCGAGCTTCAACACGACAAGCGCGTTAGCCAACTACGCCACCGAGGCGGGTTATGATCAACAATAATAACATTTTACTATATTATCAAGTGTTAATTTAACCGCATCTATAGTCAAGAGATCTAGGGTTCAATCCCCATTGATTCCAGATTTTATGTGACGCAGTAGGATCTAGAACGGGGTCAAATCAGCCTCATGAACACAAATGAGAAGCTACTAGAATGAAAAAGTAGAGGCTCCGGTCTAGAAAACTGAGATCAAATGTCAAAAGGTTCGTTGTGCTGACTACATGAGACCCTCTATCGGCGTAAGTTGGTACTTTCTTCTCCATCCAACATGATTGAAGCCATGGGGTTTTTATTGATTTTATTTTATGGCATTGATAATATATATATATATATATACAAAGTGATAGCTGTAGATCACATGACTTGCCGTATGAATACTTAGAAATTATCTAATAACTTTACAACCGCTTCGGTGTCCGCAAGGTCTAACGCGCTAATCTCGCAGTAGACTAGAATGACGATGACGGGAAGACAAAGGTTATAATCTTGGTCGGGTGTACTGAGGTTTTTTTTCCAAAATGGTTTCCCACTCAAATTCGGATAAAACTCCTCTAAATATGACCTGCATAATCCCTTAAGACAATGAGTGTAATTTGTACAAAGGCTTCTAGCCCAAACGTGTAGAAATACGCGGTGCTAAGAAATATAAAGTTAATAGCTGTCAGATAATATTCTTCTTTGAGTTATTTTATTCTTTCAGAGTGTACAGATGAGTTACAGATATTAAAATTTGTATGTAAAGGTTGTTAATAAATGCATCCCAAGGGGAAGAAAGATGTATTCGTAAAGACTTTGATTTAAATATCGAAGTATTATCCTATCTGGTCTACAGCAGACAACCGCGCAGTTGGGAGCTCGGTCTAAATGCCAGCCAGATGCATTTAATCTGGTTTGTCTGTGAAGGGGAGGTTGAGGTTCGAATGCTGACTGGGTGTATGGAGAGTGATTTTATGTATTTTATTTTCAGTTCATATCAGGCCCCGGATCTTGATCACATGGCACTTTTTCTTTATTTTGTAGATCATATACGATACCTTTGTGTACATAAATTTTGTTAGTAAAAAAATGCCCTATCTCTTGGTTGGAAACACATTTTTTATAGATCTTTTTGAGTAATTTCTTTGTAATTTTTGGATTTTTAGTCATATTTTTTTGGTTTTGCGCACTTTTTTGGGACCTTTTTGAATCAATTTAAGGCCTTAATAGCATTTGAATAAGTAGATTATCAAATACTATCAATATTTTATTCAAATAAAAAGTTAAAGGAAATTATGTATCAACTGGTAGAGACATGGAGAAGATGTGGTATGGAGATCAACAATGAGAAGTCAAAAGTGATGGTGAATTCAAAAAATGAAGACCCGCTGAAAATTAAAATTGGAAATCAGGAGTTGGAAAACATAGAACAGTTCAAGTACCTAGGAAGTCTGCTGACAAATTTTGCCTATTGCACCAAGAAAATTAGGCCAAGGATCACCATGGCCAAAGAAGCTTTCAACAAGACCAGCAAGTTAAGTTTGGAACTGAGGAAGAAACTGATGAAATGCTACAGTTGGAGCATCGCATTGAATGGAAAGAGCATAAACTTGTACTCTTAGGAATATGGAAAATAAATACTTGGAGATCTTTAAATGTGGTGCTGGAGAAGACTTGAGAAAATCAGGTGGACAGTTAGGGTGACAAATAAAGAAGTACTAAGACGAGTGGGTAAAAAAGATAACCATTTTGGATGTGATTCTTTTGTACAAAGCAAAATGGATCGGACACATTCTTAGGAGATTCTTAGGAGGAACTGTATTCTACATGATGTAGAAGATAAGGTTGAGGGAAAGAATAGCTTAGGAAGAAGACAGATTCATATATTAGATTATTTGAAGGAAAGAAGAAAATTAATGGAGCTCGAGGAGGCAAAGGACAGGGCGCATTGGCGGTTTAAGTTCACTGACAAAAGGAATGGACCTTTAGTAAGACAGAGCAAATAATAATAATAATAATAATAATAATAATAATAATAATAAATACTCAAACATAATCTATCAATACACAGTTTTTGGATTGAGAAGATAATGTAGGCAATGAACCTTGTATCCTATTTGTTTTGTCTGAATTGGCGCGCCAGGGTCCCTCACTCTGGTCAACCCTGCCTCGCTCCAAACCGACCGTTTGTGAAAGTTTCTTGTAAAGGACAGCAAAGGTCTGCAAATCTCTCGCGAGCAAAATACAGCACACTTGGCAACATCCTCTCTCCCTCTGCGACATCCGGTAAAACCACAACACTACATACGGAGCTGGCGTCAACATTGTTTCGTTAATGACTCACAGAAGCATAATTGCTTGTTTTCATTAGAGGGAGGTTTTTTTTCTCTTTCTTTTCCAATTATGTGTGCTTCACTCTTCAGACGTTTATTTGTTGAATAAACATAATTCAGCTGACGAATTATCTAGGGAAAGGGGACGGGGAGGTGTACCGTGTACCGTATACCGTGTACGTCACCAAGACCTTTCTGAGAAGAATATAAAAATATCTGAAAATTCATGACCCGAGTTGTCAGAGTGAAAATCTACATATTAAATTATTATAATAATAATTTAATATGTAGATTTAATAATTATATACAATTTAATTTAAATAATTTAATATGTAGATTTAATAATTATATACAATTTAATTTAAATAATTTAATATGTAGATTTAATAATTATATACAATTAAAATACCCTGGTTTGATTCCCCGGAGTGATAAAAAGTTGGTAACATATTTTATTTGCTTTCCTATCAAAATATTAAAATTAGTCTACTGTTACTATAAAAAAAGGCTTGACTAACAATCTACAATATATTAAGCTATGTATTTATACGCCGAGCCGTCTTTTTTTTAAAATATTTTTTGCGGTTATCTGTATTGGACATTTTTCTGAACACAGATCTTATACGTGTCTTGTTTCTTCTAGTATCGCATCTTACTAACCGTTCTAGTGATGCACTTATATAACAATCACGCTAATGGTTTTAAGGACTAGGAAGGTTACATTTAGAGGAAGTGTACCCTCATTTGAGTGCAAGGAGAGGGGAAAATCATTTTGGGAAAACCACCCTCAAAACACCCGACCTAGATTCGAACCTCGATCTCCCCGTCATCGGCAGTCTAGTCTGAAACAAGAGTGGCCCGTTATACCAAGAGGCCACAGAAGCGGGTGAAAAAGCGTTATTATTGTTCATATTGTTCATAATAAATCTGGGTCCCTCTTTTAGTTTGTCAATAGCTTTCACTCTTAGGTGACCTGGCGTTCTAGGGGTAAGGTGTCAGACTTCTGTGCTGGAGTCCGGGGTTCGATCCTCGGTCCCGGCACAGATTTATCTGATTACCAAACCCTTCCTTCACCTCTGACAATACATCTTGTGAATGTGGGGAATGCCAGGCCTCCACCGTGGTTTGTATCCCATGTAAAACTGTAGGTCCTCCATTCCATCTCACAATCACCCTACCATTACACATTAGCGTAAGTGCGTATAACCCGAACGGGTAGTAAGACGCGGTGCTAATAATAATAATAATAATAATACAGTTACTCTTTATGTGAAAAGCTACGAAACACAAGTAGGAGGGGGGAAGGGTTCAGGCTAAACTGTCCACGTGGTGTAATATGAGAAGCTTGAAGAAGGGGAGGGGGAGGTCAAAAAAGTGTTACGTGGTTTATGGATGGACCCTAATATTCCGTGGTGCTTCGCCTCTCGTTTAGCGCTGCGCAGTAGCTAAAGCAGGTGGGTGGATAGAGAAGGTGAAATGGAAAGAGGTGGGGGAGGGGGGACGGAAGGGGTGAGAGAATACAAGAGCCTTCTGTTATCTTCATCTGCTAGGAAAGACATTCCTAGAAGTCTCCCAGCTCATATTCTGTAACGTCAAATGAGTGTGTTTTCTTTCAACAGTCATTTGCAACGTAAGAGCTAAACACCCTCCATTCATAACGAGCCGGCTCACATGATGTCTGTCTGTAAAGTTGAAGTCATCCACAAAACTCATTTATTTTATTTTATTTTATAGCTATTACGTTTTAATACAAGGCTTAATCTAAGGGGTAAGGGAAAAAAATGAGTTTAGAATGTGTGAATCTATACTAGCGTTGAAAGATCAAAAAACAACACACAATCCAAGTGGAAAATCACATTTTGATGGCCACCCATCCTAAACCACGCCCGACTAGGATTCAAACCCAGGTAACTCATCAGCGGAATACAATACCCTATTAGTCTTGACATTAATTTTAGCACCCCCGTCTGAATACCCATTTGGGTTATACGCTTATGTACTAATTACGCTAATGGTTTTAGGGATTATAAAAATTATATTTTTAGGCAGTGTGCCTGCATTTGCACGTGGAGGAATAGGAGTGAAATACCTTTTTAGAAAAACCACCCTCATTATGCTCGACCGAGATTCGAACCTTGATCTCCCCGTCATCGGCAGTCTAGTCCAACACGAGAATAGCGTGTAAGACCCCTTGGCCACCGAAGCAGAGTCTGACATCTGAACCACGTGCTCACCAATATGGGTGATATAATTAAATATACAAACTTTTTTTTAATTCGCGTTTTGAGTTATCCGCATATTTACACCATTAGGATAGGAATGAAGAAATGTACCCACTTTTGTTGTGGGGGAGGGAGGGTAGATGGTAAAACCATTTAGGGGGGAAAAAAACTCTGTTAACTCCACCGGTATTCGAACCTTGATTACCATTTGAACCGCCATTGTCATAAAAATAAAAAAAGACATTCCAGTATTCTGCAAGAGTGACGGTGACTTCGTAGTGGTATTCAACCTATTTTTTCGCGTACCCCCCAGACAAAGTTTCTCTTCAACTTTGTACCGCCAGAGTTTTTGGCGAATGATGTTAAGTTATACATATTCTCTACTCTACTGTACATCCGAGAGAGTGAGAGAAAGTAAATGGTATCCCAGATTGCACGTCGTTACGTCCAGTTCGCTTGTGACTAACCCTAAATCTGGCCCGGATTATTTAGTGTTCATTTAATAATATATATTTAAATTGTACCTACCCCATAAGATGTGTTCACGTACCCTAGGTTGAATACCACTGACTTGCTTCGGTGGCCGCATGGTCTAAGGCGCTACTATGCAAGTCGACTGGACTACCGATGACGGGGAGATCAAGGTTCGAATATCGTTCGGGTGTACTGAGGGTGGTTTTGCCAAGATGTTTTCCCACTCTCCCTCAAAGTAAATTTGGGCACATTAGTGCAATATGTGTATAGAGCCTGAACAGGTAGTAAGATGCGGTACTAAAAAAAAAAGTCAAACAAAGTAATTTGTTATTTATCCTAGCACAATTATATTTTTTTTTTACTTGCTACCAGTCCTCTCAATGAGTGATTAAGGATACCGAGTAAAGATCTTATCGTAATTATTTGGTTCTATTACAAATAAACAATTTAGTTTTTGCTTATGTATTCGGTCTTTATTATTACAATTTTTGTTTTTAAATGCGTAGCATGTTTGTGCGCCGAGTTAAGTTAGTTTGTAAGTTTTTTTGTTTTGTTTTGCCATGCTACGCGTTTAATACACGATCAGTCAAGCTGTCAATATTTATAAAGTAATAATTAATACTGACAGTCTGATTGACCATGTAGGGGCCCTATTAGAGCCATCAGAGCTATTCGTATATTTTATAATGATGAGGTAGAACTTATATCTAGGATAAGTGTACCCGAATTTGCATGTAGAGCTAGTGTGGGTAAACATTTAAGGAAAACAACACTGTCTTACATCCGATCAGAATCCGAATCTCAATCTCTCAATCCCCGTCAAATCAGACAAGACAAGATTGACGCCTTTGTGTGTGTACCGATGCGGGTTAGTTTAGTCGTGTGATAGTTTAATAATGTGAAGGGTGACCTGGCGGTCTAGCGGTAAGGTGTCAGACTTCTGTGCTGGGGGTCCGGGGTTCAATCCCCGGTCCAGGCACAGATTTATCTGATCACCAAACCCTTCCTTCGCCTCTGACAAGACGTGTAATAATCACAATTTGTGAATGTGGGGAATGCCAGGCCTCCACCGTGGTTCGGATTCCACGTTAAACTGTAGAGCCTTCGTTTCATCTCACAATCACCCTACCATTACACATTAGTATAAATGCGTATAACCCGAACGGGTAGTAAGACACGGTGCTAATAATAATAATAATAATAATAATAATGTGAAGAGAAAGTGCAATTTCTCTTTAAAAGAAAAAAAGAAGCAAAAGCCCTTAACAAAAAAAAGCAAACTTATAAAGATGTCGATAAATGCCATACTTTGCCAACTAAATATCCAATAAAACGAAGATAAACTTATCTTCCCATCTAACAAAACAGAAAAACAAAGACAGCAGCTTAGAATAAAGTGTGAGAAGAAAGAAACGGACGAAAAGTTGAAGATTTGACCTATGAACCGCCGTCATTATATTTCTACAACTGAAGTTTTACAAACACAAAAAAAAAAAACTGTTTGGAGGAGGGAGTGTGGAGGGGTGGCTAGAGGGGAATTAGGGGGCTCGTAAACAAGCCATGCAAGGGATGAAAATAAATAAATAAAGACCTAAGCAAATAAATTAACGAGAAAAATAAATACTTCTTGACAGGAAAACTCTTATTTTAGATTTGAATTATGAGATGGTAATCTCCTGGTTTTTGGGAAATGGTATAATTTTTTATGACTATTTAATATGATTCAGTACTTAAGGTTTGATGGAAAGAGACGCGATGTTTAGGTGTGTGTATATATATATATCACAAAACTATTTTTGACCCCAATATAAAAAAAATATTGCTCTAATTGTTCTTGAATATTTGTCATGAGCATATTAGCATTTGATGAGAAACTTTTTAAAATAAAAATAAATAGTTATGGGGAAATACCGCGGTGATTATAACAAATATTCAAGAGTGGTTGGGTTTTTTTTTAGCACTGCGTCTTACTACCCATTAGGAATGAGGAAGGTTAAAATAAGGGGAAGTGTACCCACATTGGCGTGCATAGAGTGTAAAAACATTTAGTAAAAAAACACCCCCTGTACACCCAACCAGGATAAAACCACGAACTTCCCGTCATCGGCAACTTAGTATATTGCGAGAGTAGTGCCTTAGACCATACAGCCACCGAAAAGGGGGATGCCAATATTATCTTACCACCAAATTCCCAGGTTTTCCTGGAGAAATTCCTGTTGTTACAGGTAGTTTTTAGAATGAAGAAAGTGACCTGGTGGTCTAGGGGTAAGGTGTCGGACTTCTGTGCTGGGGTCCGGGGTTCATTCCTCAGTCCTGGCACAGATTTATCTGATCACCAAACCCTTCCATCACCTCCGACAAGACATCTTGTGAATGTGGGGAATGCCAGGCCTTCCACCGTGGTTTGGATTCCACGTTAAACTGTAGGTCCTCCATTTCATCTCACAATCACCCTACCATTACACATTAGCGTAAGTGAGTACAATCTGAATGGGTAGTAAGACGCGGTGCTAATAATAATAATAATAATAATAATAATAATAATAGATGAAAGAAAATAGTAAAACAATTAATATCTCATAAAACTGACTAAGTGTGGCGTCATGTAACTTATGTTTATAACAGGATCTAAGATTGATGAAGAAATACATCTTCTGTCACTTCACAATCCTTGTTTAAGAGGTATTAAGACATGCTTGAATCAATGTGCTTTGTTCTTCAGCTCACTTTTACGTCCATTCAAAGACCTACTTTTTTACGAGTTCGGATTAATGGTTCAAATTAACAAATAGTTAGAAACATAGATCCAGCCTCCTTCAAACAAAGATAATTATTTTTTTTAACAGGCTCACAACAGGACATTTTAAGATAATCGAGTTTTCTGCTAACAGTTTTTAAGATCATTTGACCATCAACATTTTACTGCATAATTTCAACAAGTGTGTAATTATAAGCTATAAATAGAAATTCGATTATTTCAAATCGTTTCAGTTCACGAGGGGTCAAACTTGCTTTTTTATGCTTTTTGTTTTCCATTGTTAAGGTAAAGTAACTAACGTATGGGGGTGAAATTTAGTATATTTAGACATTCAAACGAGCTTTCTAATCCAAGACATGACGTTGACATAGCAAGATCACTTGTATTTGAGGACGTAGACCAAGAGAATATGGAACAGAACTCACCAAAGAAGTTCTTCTAGAAATGGAGAAAGGTATAAATGACGAAGAGGAAGAGCCCTATGTTGTTGAGCCTATTAAACAACTTTCAACAAAACAAATTGTTGAATTATTAAGCACATTGACAGTGCAAGTCGTTCACAACATAAAGAGCCTACCGTCCCGGGGCCTTCAGGAGAGCAAAAGAGTTATAATCCAGATTTTCCAGATTCAGTTAATTTATCATGCGATTGAAGATCAACAGTAAGTGTACCTGTAGCATTGTATTAATTAAAAATTGCATTTGTTCACAAATTTCAGGGGATTAAAGCTTGACAATAGGTGTAGGCTACCTATAGAATTTAACTATTTAGATAAATTAATAAAAATTGCATTAATTTACATGTTTAGGTTTTTCTTTACTTTTTTTCCTATGACGTAATCCCTATCTCACCCATGTTAAAATCAATTCACTTTACGCGTTTTAGTGTTACGTGATTATTTATCAGAATAAATCACTCGCATAGTGCGAGGGACAGCTTTATTACATTTTCCTGGTAATTTTTTAATCTAAAAAATTCTACCCCTATAAAAGTACATTCTTATTTCGACCCCCCCCCCCTTTTTCAAATAAAAACGTTCCTGCGCCACTGATCATTATCATACTTTTATTATTTATATTAGTACTATTAATTTTAATATACATTATAAAAATTATCAATATTTCATTGAGATATTTATATTATTATTATTAATATTGTAAACATTTCATGGTGTACAGCTCATTCGAATGTCTAGCTATACTAAATTTCATCCTCATATATTAATAATTACTTGACCTTAACAATGGTACAAATAAAACATAGAATAGACAATTTGACCCCTTATAACCCATGAACTGTGATGATTTAAAATAAAGACTAAGTATTTATAGCTTATACTTGTTAAAATGGTTCAATAAAATGTTGATGGTCAAATGAATTAAAAGTTTTTAAAATCTGCCATTCCCATTAAAAATCTCAGTGTGACGATATATTCCTTAAATTAGGCGGTTCCTTTAGCTATTTTTAATTTATACTGGGTTGCGAATTTTGGAATCTAATCTAGCTATTTTGTGTTATTTAAAAGTTTTGAATTGATTTCCATAATTTTGTTGTCATCAACCTAAATCATTTATAAATTTAATGCCAATATTGTATCTTAGGGATAGCATGACTGCCACCTTATAATAGTTTAATTAAGTATTCAAACTATCAGTGATAAAATAGCTATCTTAAAATTTCACGGAACACTTTATTTATTTAATAGATTATTTAACTTTTAAAACAGTAACAAAACATCTCAATTTGCTCCTCATAATATGCAAATACTGAGTAGAACTTTTAAAAATCAATAAACCAACAGATATATAAGTAAAGGTTTTTAGTGATGTGATTGCCTTACTTAATGGAATGTAATTACTTTAAATTAATTCAGATAATAAATAAAAACACTAAGGTAAGTATTCTAAAAGAGGGAAGGGTTAGAAATGTAATACTTGCTTTACCAAACGGACCAATTAGCGTTTCATTCATTTTTAATGAACTCACATTAACACCTGATATGGCTTGACGGAAATTTGATCCAAAATGAATTTCAAAACCATTTAACGTGATCCGATATTTTGTGTTAAGATCAAAACTTATTAGGTGTGAACAACAAAATAATTATAGTTGTTAAAATATTGGTTGGTAAAATTAACATTTATTACGTTCTAAACTGTTAAAATTATAGGTTGATTAGATATTAAATTTCAAAGTTTAATTTTCAAAATTATTTAAATCAAAAGAAGGCCTCTAACAGACTATACATGAGAAAGGCCGTTTAAAGAAAGTGTACCCACATTAGCGTGGGAAGAGGATAGGAAAATCACTCAACTAAATCAGAGGTGAAGGAATACACATTTCAGTGACCTTGACCTTTATATATCACTACTGGCAATCCAGTGCGGTGCGATTTTTCCACCTTAGAATGCGTGATCACATATTTTGTAGATGCATATATACATATATATAAGGGAGACCGCCTCTGTGGTCTAGTGGTCAGTTCCTGACTACTGATCCAGAGGTCCCGGGTTCGATCTCCGGCGCTTCCAGATTTTCTGTGAAGCAGGGGTCAAACTCAACCTCGTGAGGGCAAATGAGGAACTACTTGAATATATAAGTAGTGGATCCGGTCTAAATAACTGAGATTAATGAATGGCGGGTTCGTCGTGCTGACCCCAAAACACTCTCCTTTCGCAAAAGTTGGCATTATATTCGCCAACAGACGGTGGCTGATCGGTCGGTATGGATTGACTGTGAGCTGACGCCTTTGAGCTTTCTCTCTCTCTCTCTCTCTCTCTCTCTACATACATACAAGTTTGCAAGCTATCGATAACCGGCTCCAAATATGACGTCCCCATTCCTATTCCTTTTAGTAAAAAGCGCACGCCGTGTCTTATCAACCCGTATTCCTGTTCGGGCTAACGAACCCTTGGTCCCCCCCCCCTCTCCCTCCTTTACTATCCTTATCCGCGTGACTTAGGGGGATAGTATCACACTGCCCCCCCCCCACCATAACCCCCTCTTCACCTCACGTAAAGCCAAGGACCTTTAATTTACAACGAAAATTGAAGCGTCGATTTGAAACTAATTACTTCTTGAAAATTGTTTTAACACACGAGGGGGCTGTGAGTACCCATAGGTTGGCATAAAGGTTAGGCAAAATGACTTTAGACCAAATGATGTTTAGGTTAAATGACTATAGGCCAACTGACTTTTAGGCTGAATGACTTTAGGCCAACTGACTTTTTAGGCCAGCTGCCTTTTAGGCCAACTGACTTTTTAGGCCAGCTGCCTTTTAGGCCAACTGACCTTAGGCCAGCTGACTTTTAGGCCAGCTAAATTTTTAGGCCAACTGACTTTTAGGCCAGCTGACTTTTAGACCAACTGACTTTTAGGCCAACTGAGTTTAGGCCTACTGCCGCATTATCAGGGCTGTTACCTGGCATCGGTGGTCAAATATTCTAAGCTAAAGCGTCACACTCGCAATTGGTTGGGTTTTGCCGATTACAGAGAGGTCGAAATTTAAATCCTGACCGGGTGTACTTCTCGTGTTTCCGCCCCGCCCCCCTAAATTGTTTCCCATTCTTCTTTAACCCAAATATGAGTGAACTTTCTGTAAATTATATTTTTCTTTTTCCTACCCTAATGGTGTTTAACATATGCGGATAGCACGTAGCACGTATGGTTAAGTAAGATGGGGAACACAAAAAAAAACCTTTATTAGATAGGCATTTTTTTTTTAAAGCGTGTCTTTCTACCCCTTTGTGCTACACAAAAATGTACTTATGTGTTTGAGATGGGTAAAGTTGGATAAAGTGGTTTATTGGAGGGATAGTGGCAAAACCACCCTCAATACACCCGACCAAGATTTGAACCCCGATCATTCCGTTATAGGCAGTCCAATCTATTGCATATATAAACTTTTTTTTTGTGTGTGAAAACAAATAAAATATTTCTTCAGTAGAAACCTAAAGTTTAATTTTATCCACACGGTGATATCAATCGTTGTTGAATATCTGTCAAGGGTGTGCTGGAATTTAATGAGAACTTTTTCTCTACATTTAAAAAGTTTCTCATCTAATGTCGCTATGCTCATGACAGATATTCAACAACTGTTGATATCACCTTATGAAGATAAAATTATACTCTAGGTTTCTACTGGAGCAATATTTTATTTTGTAAAAAAAAAAAAGTTTTGCTTTAACAAACTGCAAACCCCACTCAAATATAGAGGCCAATTTACATAGGAAGGGCCTTTTATTAATACATACACATTTGTTTGCAACCAATATATA